>DWME01000755.1:0-29923 GCA_018244795.1 Parelbella ahira ahira
TGAGTCCCACATATCCACTGCGATCGGTCGCAGTGGAATGCATGAGCATTCACCACCTCCCTCCCGCACGGAGGGTATCCCTTTCACTGTCTGGGCGCAAAAAAAAAAAAAAAGCCCCTATACACTTACCGGTATTCGCATTATAACAGTCATAAACATTAGGCCGCGACGTGTCAAGGTAATGCTGGTCGCACATCAGGCAGCCTAGCTGCGACATCACCTCCTTCATCCTCATCGTGGTCACCACCCTGGTCAGCGCCGCTTTCTTGATTGACAGCATCCTCGACCTTGAAGTTTATAGAATACCTACTGAAGAGCTGAACATCGAACTCAGGGGCGTGCTATTCGAGAGCCTATGCGACCTATGTCCAGCAGTAGACCGGAAGAATATGATGTTGATTGGCTTAAAGATCTTCTAGTGATGGAATCCCACCACTAGAAGATCTCTAAATTATTGTACATAATAATGATTATTATACCTACAATAACTTAAATGATAAATTAGTACAATCTTCCGGTTTAGTAGGAAATCATATGCAAATATCACAAAGAGCATGTTTCGAGACTTTAGTTGATAATTCTGCCAGATTTTTTATGTGAAGATTGCCAGATTCGGAGCTGTACACATTGTAGCATAGCACATGATATATTACAGTATATTATCTATAATCACGCTCGAGTGACCGCACACGAAGTTGTCATGTATCTCTTACGTCGTCGATATGAGAACAGATACCTATAGCGAGACATATCTCGGTATGGCGCGAAATTACTGCGCAGATAATTAATGCAAGGATATATAACAACTATAGCATAGCTACTGTCTGGTAGTTTGCTATATTATATTAATATAGCATTATATATTAACATATATACTATAACTCGAACTACTAAGACCTAAAAACGAGCCTGCTAATTGCTGAAGTAAATTACTTACTGACAAATAAACGATTGATTGATTGAAACAGGTCTGTAATAAAGTATAAATTAAAACTTAGGTAAATACCTCAGTTGGTTTGTAATTTGAAAACTTGTATATTGTCCAATCAGACGCTCCAAGCGTCCAGAAAACCCTGACTGTACATAATCTTATTTGTTTCAGTCACATGTTGATTTTGTCAAATTTTGGTTCAAATTTATTTCACAATAATGGAAAAAGTAGTTTTTTTCGTTTTGGTTACCTTTGTTGCCAGTAATCTAAATACATTTTGAGGATATTACAAATTATTTCTTAATGTTAAATTCAAGTACATTGTATTGATTTATTTTCAGTTTAACAATCTTGATTAACAGAACTGATTGAATTTAAACTATTGGTTATATTAAGCAGTACAAAATAATCTAAAGATATGTCAAATTTGAAATAAATTTAACGTAAAACGAATCAAAACTACTGCGTTATATATTTTCAATACTGCGTTTACAACAATGTGTGTTTTAGCAGCATTAAATATCACTTGTAAATGGTCAAAGATAACATCGTGGAGAAACACACACACCTGTGTTTACAAATAAAAAATTGTAAGACGTGTGAAGTCTGCCAACCCGCATTTAGCCAGCTTAGTAGATTATGCCTTTAACCCTCTCATCATGAGAGGAGACCCGTATTCCAACAGTGCAATGATAAAAGGGTCGGAACAGTACCTATATTAAATGGAAATGCTAAGGCTCAATTCCCACTAGGGCAGAGTCTAGGCGGCAGGTCATGAGACATACTTTCACTTCTAATAGCATGTTAAGTTCTAGCTCTAATAAGTAAACTGCAAATATGTGTATAGGAAATGTAAAGACAGGTGTCGACGCGCGTAGTCGCGCGTCCGCCTTGAACAACATGTTTAACTATATTGTCAATTTTCTACACAGAAAGCACGTTATTCAATTAAAAACACAACTGAATAAGGTAGTGATACACATAGACGCGTTTATCTATTTATTTAAGGGCCACCTACACGGAATACACATCAATTTCTTTATATATTGCAAGTATAATACATAATTCGTTCGTGTTACCAAATGAAATACGATATACTACGAAATATCTTTAATAAGATCTGTAAACGCTGGTTTCGTATCCACGCTGGCTGATGCGCTTGTCTAGCCAGGTGTTGAAGATGGAGACGTCGGTGTACACAGCCGGTACACCTTGGAGTCCACAACCAATACCCCACGCTACTATACCAACCTGCTTGTAACGATTCTGTTCGAACTGTAACAAAGACAATTTGTAGCATCAATATTTTGATTATTCAAACAGAACTCTTTCAAAATTTGATCATGTTTCCGACCTTCGAGTTTCGTGACATGTTTGACTATAGTCTAACATAGCATCACATCAACAATAACTATGTATTTTAGTATGAAACGTTACGTGACATGAAGCATGTAATCCTCGAAGGAGTTGGCAGTGGAGTGGTACGGTTACCGAATCATCAGTTATGTTATAGGTCTCATGGACTAGGTGGTGAGCCTATTGCCATACGCCAGGCACAGATCGAACCTCCGAGCGTCCACTGGGAACAGTAGAGAAACCCAATAATACTTTAGACCTCTTGATCAATACCTAGTCGCGCTTGCAACGAGTCGACCAACAATGCAATGATCCTCGATTGTTGCAGTTAAATGAACAGTAAAGTTTGTTTATTTTTTCACTGCTTTTATTCTCCAAGGGTTGACTGGTGGAGAATGCCACTGGGCAACACGTTCGCCTATTGTTATGCCTGTATTCGGTGTGCAACAAAGAGTAAATAAATAAAAATAAATGAAGAACTAACCTGAACAGGACATACAAGCGGAGAGCCACCATCGCCAGTACACATGTCTTTGTTGGCTTCTCCACCAGCGCACATGAAAGAGAGGTGCAGCTCAAAATACTTCTGCAGCCGAGTGCCTCGCAGCATCCTCTCGCAATTGTCACGGTCTACCAGCCGCAGGTCCACCTGAAAACAGCTTTCTGTATAGAAACTATTTATAATTTCTTTAAGACCGCCTTTTTTTAAAGTAATTCTAGTAATTTATAACAAATAGTATTACATATATGCCATTCGTGCCTAGGATATATACAAACCAATCATCATCATCACTAGCAGCCTACTCCCGTCCACTGCTGGACAGAGGCCTCTCCAATGGCACGTCACTAGCTCGATCAGTTCTTTGCATCCAACCGTTGCCAGCCACTTGGAGTATATCGTCACTCCACCTGGCTGGAGGGCGTCCTACGCTACGTTTTTTTCCACCAAACAATATATATATAAATTACCTTGTAACACCTCCTCAACCTTAAATGTATTTCACAATATAGGACATTTGGTTTGATGTGAACAAAATAAAATTCAAAGATGTACCTTTTTCAATATGTTCTGATATTGCCCAGCCTGTCCAAATCTATCCTTGCCCCAGCCAGTTGCGAAGCATTCCGAATCTGGTTTCAGATATTCCTCTTGACGGGGGATACAGGCGAGAGCCACGTTGGGCGCCAGATCCATGGGTTGAGCGAGATACAGCAAAGCAATGTCATAAAATAGGTTGGCTGAAGGAGAAATACGATGTCATATTTGTATGATATAATTGTATTATTAAAGAAATAAATGGGTGAATGAATGATTCAGTGAAAGAGTTTGACGTGATTAAATAAATATACTAAGCGAATAAATTAGTGAATGATGAAATAAATAAGTTCTCAAGGCACATTTTACAGAATGTTCATTATTATTATTAAATTTATGAAGGTATAAATAATCAGTTGTATGAATGCGATGTTTAGAACACATATTAATAAACTAATTGGAATTGTTCATTTTAACAATTTTAAATATTACCTATTGAATTTTTCTGTAACCACTCGAGTTCAATACAATTGCAAGCAACCAGTGTTGCAATATCACGTTATTAATTAACAATCACAGGATATAAAACATAAGTCGCATGGTACCTTTACGCGAGGTAACAAAACAAAAGAGTTGCTAGTGTTGCCACACCATATTTTTAATTTGCCATTACACGATACGAAATGTACATTTACGTCATACCTTTATTAAATTTCTCGTGTACATCCACGTCAGTGACCAGTCTTTCTTGGTACGGGTACAACTCCCCATCAGTCAAGGTGTCCCAATCTCCCGCTCTCACCTTCAAATTGCTGATGGTGGAGTTGACGATATGGGCAGCTGTCAACACCACGCTTGGGTGGATGAGGGATCCCCCGCCAATGTACTTATTCATTGGTTCTAAACTGGGTGAAATTTTACTAATTAGAATAATCCATGATGGGACGTAAACGTAACTGGTGAAACACGGGAGTGTACTATACTCTGCTTACCCCTTCGAGGGTTACAGGCGTGATGTTACATTTAATAGAAGAATAAGCTCTCTACAACACTGTAACTCATTTCAACGAAGCAATAGCAATGTCATGTTAGTTTTCTTTTAAAAATATAGCTATCGATACAAAAAAATATTAATTTAAAAGCGTGTTATTTATGTAGATGCTTACCTTAAAACGGCAACCATCCACGGAAACTCCCCAAACTCAGCCTCGTGTCTCTTATTACCGGTCATACGGAACCCGAGACCCTCGGAGTTCGTCCAACCGCAACCTTTGCGCTAACAATAAGACAATAAAAATCAATAATTCATTACTCTAAGCATCAATAAGAAATGAAAAACTTATACAAAGGTTCTACAAAGTTGGCAACAACCTAGGATTTAAAGCTGGGAGGACAAACCGGTGCTCATTCCTTCGGTGGCAGCTTTAGGGCGCGTAAAAATCATTACATAATACGAGTGTGATTCAAAAATAGCTGGCTTTACAAAAACTATGGTTTACAAGGTTCTTATTGTTCCCTTCACTTAAATTGACACCCATTATATATTTGTGAGTTTCTTATAAATATTATCACTGTGTTAGCGAAAGGGGGCGCCTCTATTGAATTTGTGATTCGGTCTGAAAAACTCGTAGCTTCATTCAGTGCTAGCAGATATCCAAGAGCGTTTAGATTGACTATTCGACTACAATGGCTATTTGATCCCAAACTAAGCAATGCCTATAGCCTAATAGCTGTGCTCCGGTCATCAAATAGCTGATAAACACATATATACATTTCTAAATAAATAATTTACTTTCCATTCGGGTCAGCAAACAGCTTCCCTTCTCAATAAAATTAAAATATAATGACAACGCCATAATAAAGGCGATAGTGCTGCCATCTGTTCAAAAACAATTTTGCCACATTTCATAATAAAGGGCATTTGAACGGGTATGTTAATTCTGTATTGAATCTATATCTATATTAATTTAAGGTGGTGTGCAGGTGAGCCTTAAATTAAATAAATAAAATAAGTAAATAATACCAAGCATCACATAATACTTAGCTTAATTAATTTTATTTAATACCTGTTTTATTACTGGTTTAATAGGATTAGTGACCTCCCGAATATTGGGAGGCAAGCAGCATTGGTTCAAGTACGTACATGTGGTGAGATCCTCCCCCATACTGGAATATAAAGTTCATTTTATATTAATTGTCATATGATGAACGGCTGATATTTCAGGCTTATATAAAAAGGCACCAAAAGTCCCTTTGTTATTAAGTTTACTCTAAACGAAAGGTGGTATATAAATAATAATCAGTTTTATTACAAGTATTCACACATATTATTTTTAAATGTTGAAAAACTTTAAGAAAAACATAACTACTGGACGTGTAATTTGTCTAAATCCAGGTATTTACACTACATCACTTACCGTAAATCAATTACTCCAGAACCGTCAGTACTGGCAACACCTCCCGCACAGAGATAATAGGGGATGCACTCCCCACGGTCACCTGATTCCGTCAGGCAGTAATATATACTACTCTTTGTATTATTGTCTGTGAACGTCAAATAATTTGCAAGAGGCTTTAGAAAATGGAGAAAATATTCAAAACTAAATATTTATGATATTGATGTCTAAAATTATAATTAGATCAGCAAAACGTAAACGGTAATTGAAGTGTATCAATATTGGACAATTAACGCCATCTATTGTGTACTAGTGAAAGTGCAGAGCGCATTTGTTTTTATATATAGGAATAGATGGCGCTAAAGTCAACTTATTGACAGCCATACTATTATTAATGTGAAATAAACTAGCTAGGTTGACTGAACCAATTTTGATAAATTCGATTTATTTTAAACTTTTAGTTAGTATTTAAACATGTGACATCGTTTTTAAACACATTTTTTTGTTATGGTCAGCTTTTAAACTATCTCAAATGCCAACTTACTTTCATTCTCTGATCCAAAACCTTGGTCCAATACTGAGTCTAACTCCCCACCTTGAATGTACTGGTAGGATAAAGACATCAGTAATACAAAATATATTAGCTCGATGAACATCTGTAAAAGAGTTGTGGATTTTATTTCAATTCGTACCCAAAAAGTGTACATCAATTTAATGGAATAAAAACGTATCATTGTTATTAAATGTATCTTTACATTTAGCTTAGAAGCATTTTATTTTCTACACCAAACAAGCGTCTCGGATGCCATTGTCTATGTTAAATTAATATTATATAGTTTTTAATCTATTTTCGTAAATAAACTTGAACAGTTCAGGTATAACCACAACAATTAATTCGAATATTTTTGACACTTGGTGCTCTCTGCCTAACCTGCACGGGAGTTGACGTGACAAAATAATAACTACTCTCCACTGCTGGACATACGTCTCCCCCGAGGAGTCTTTGTCTATAGTCCCCTCGCTGGGCACGCGACTAGGGGATCGCAGAGCACGGCTTCTCGTTTATTCCTATAAAAACTGGGCAATATCGCGATCAACCCACTCTGATCTACCCTAACTTCTCATCATCAGCTGGGTTGCCAATTGGCATTAAGTCCGACCTTTGTTACCGACAATAAAGGATAAATAAACGAATCCAAGAAAAATAATTATACAAATAAATAATTCCTTACCTTACGAACGAAAACAATCTTCTATATAATTACTCTACACGTTGTGGAACACTTTTCAAACTGTACTGACCCAGAATAATTTTGACCCACTAATAGCGGGGTATAGGGAATGTTACACTGAATCTAATACCTACTGGAAAAATGATGGCTTCATAAATGGATTTTTAATACACATTTGATGATGTTAAACATTAGCTAACAATTTATTGATAGCTAATACTGTTGTACATTAGAGTATGTACGGTTTGCAAATTAACTCAACATTTAATAGTCCATTTTTTAAATGTAGAAATAGGCTAGCGTTTAGCCGCAATCTCACCTAATGGAAAGTCAGGCAGCCTAGCATGTAGCACGCTGGCCTAGATAATGCCTATTTATTCTTCTTTTAAATAATTCCAGGTTGTACGAGTCAGGAAAGAATCGCCGGCACAGTTCCACTCTTTCGCAGTTTGTAGCAAAAACGATTGGAGAATTGCTTTGTCTTACTTATAAGAGTGTCTACCAGATGCAGATGGTAACCTGCCATTGTCTGCACCGAGAAGAGGTCCAGACTCCCGAACCACTACTACAGATTCCAACGTAGAAAAATCAAAGAAACCAGGATCTCTTGGTCGGTAGTCGTGCTTGCAACCACTCTACCAATGAGGCAGTCAAAGTTAAGTCACTTGTTTAAAAATAAAATAGTAATATAGTATCTCTCCACCTATTCGTGGGAGTATGTATGGAATCTTAGGAGTGTATTGCACTCCTTTGCATGCCCTTCGTAGAAATAAAAGCGTGATGTTATAAATTAGTATAAAATAATACAAAAGAAAATAACACACAATAATTTTGGTCTCACAATTTAATACTTCTTCAAAACAACAACGAAATATAATAGAAATGCTGTAAATGAATTCGAAACAATATTTACAGGAAAAATAAACAAATGAACAATACAAACTTTCCGCTTAACTAGTGTCCGAAGACGCAAAGGTCACTTCGCTTAAATACTTAACTTGGGTAACACTAATTACATATAACGTTAAATAAATAAATTTCAAGGCCATCTATTAACGATAACGGTATTCAATTCTACGCGCCTAAATTTTACAATGGGAGTAGCATTACAAATTAAACATTCAAATCGAGTATTTAAATTGAATTATTTTTCTAATGTTTACAAAATATCATAACAAAAGGCTCTAGAAGAGTTCCAGATGCGTTATCATTATTGAATTCCTTTTGCAAAAAATAAATGTTCGTATTAAATGACAACCCATGTTATTAGTTTTTATGTTTTACTCTATATTGAAACAAATAAAATTTATTTATTTAATGTCAGACAGCAGTTCGTTATTACCCAATTTAATTGTACGATTCTTACTCTATTATGGTATAATAAATTTCACAATAGTTACAATTTTTACTTGGAATGAAAATTGGCACTAATATGGAGGGATCTCAATTTCTTAAAGTATTCTTTTCAATATTTATTTATAATATACACCTAATCATCTGAAGCTCAGTATTATTGCAATCGTTGTTATAACACATCTATCGATTTAAAATTACGTCGTAAGTTTCACAATTATTACAATGAAGTTTTCCCGCCATTTTATCATTACCACAGATAATAGTTAACATTCTCTAATGGCGTATTTGCCACAACCATAAAATTTTTAACTTTGCCGCCTTTTAAATTAATCATAGGCAACACATTGTAATTTTTTTCTAATGACTTTTGGTAATAACCAATTAATCCTGTTTAACAATTTTAACTCGGATCATATTGTATTTTTTATCTAATACCATATCAAAACTTACGACGTAATAGGACCGATTTAGCTATAATAAGTGTCAGACTTGAGAGACAATTCCATAATATTTCATAAGGCCATTTTAACATTTTGTATACATTCTTAGAAGCCACTTTAAATCATACAGTAGTTGCAATTTGAAAAATATTGCATTAATTTCGCTTACTTTTCTAAATACTAGTATTGTAGTGAGGTTATAATATTATACTCAATGAAATAATTGTTTTTAAATAATATAGTCAGCCTAACTTGAAAATGGGAATGTAAGTAAGTTAAGAAGAGATTTAGGTAAGAGTCTCTTAGGACCAATTCAGACGAAGTTTTGTAATATTGCGTATAAGGCTCGTTACACATGTAACTAAATTGAAGCAATACATGTCCTACATAAGTTAACGACGCAAAAAGCATAGCCGGAAACTAAATAATGTGCGCATTAAGTAAATATGTAAAACTTTAACCTTTTATAAATAAATATAGTGGCTGGAAAGGCTGACTATAGTTAGGAAAAATTTTTTAACAAAACAATATAATATTATCTATAACCATCTATATATCTATATGAATCACAATACACGATTATAATAATAATTATCTACAGATTTCGTTTCAAAGTAGGCACATAGTCGGTTTTTTTTAAATTGATTTCAAAAAAACTGTCGAACTTTTCAGAAGCGTTTAAACATAAGGCGGCTCGCAAACGACACGTTATCCATTGCATTGTCATAATGACACGCACAAATGGGTCATGATGTGTACATACGCACTCAGAAACAATCAAGTAATGTATGTACAAGTACCATATAATTATTTGTTTAACAAGTTTGTTTATAATTGTTTTTCGAAGAGTGGAGTGTACTACACTCTGCTTACCACTTTGGGGGAATACAGGCGTGTTGTTATGTTATATATTATGTGTGGTATTTACTGTGTGTGCTATACAATATTCAAAATAACGCAACGAACAACCATTTTGTGTGCGAGCTGCCTGTTTCTAACTACTAAGTCCACCAGCTTCAAGTGAACATATAATGAATAAAGCGATCATTTTGAACGACAATTCTACTGGATACAGTACAAGAAGGGCAGCAGTCGAGTAGAAGGTTTTAGCGGCAGCCGCTGGTCTTGCTGCATCACAGCAGTTTTTTAAACCGGTCTTGTAGTTCAGAATCGAATATATATATATATGCAGTACCAAGCAGACAAGAGTTTTCTGCTCGATTGTTTAGTAGCATCTCCCAGTAGTATTGCCGATCTGAACCTCAACGTAGCCATTCAACAAATTACACTTACATATAACATTATATTCAATCGTTACATTTCCACAAAAGGCCATACAAATAAATTCTATATGGACATAGGCTAAGTATATATTTGTTCATAAATATTTAATTTAGGCAGACGTTTCGCTATATAGATTAATATATTTTTGTTTTATGTATTTGTTTTTTTTTAACAACTTGAGCTCTATGACTTATTACCATAACATATTACCATAGATCACATGAAGAATAGACACGTTATTACTCTATTCTTCCTTCACACCGTTAAGATGTCATGTCTGTTCGATATCCGATCTATGATTATTGTCATTTCGTTCCGAATTTAAATTTTTTGGTGTTCTTCCTTCATTTGTTTTAATTACGGCCAGTGACATAGTTTTGTAGATAATAAATATGAATATAAAATAATAATTTAATAAAATATATCAAATTCAAAGCACCATTTCCGAGGTGTTTATAACCTCACAATTCACTAATTATATTTATTAATCAATACAGAAAAATAATAAATGAAAAATCTTAAAACACTGTGCATTATGCTGCAGCTTATTTCAATTAATCTGCATTTAAACTACCAAAAATGTACATTATATATTGTTTATAATTATATTAATAACAATACTGGAATAATAAATGGTGTATTCATAAAAAATACATGTTTTCCTCAGTGATTAATACTGACTGTAAATAGCATTCCAAATTCAAAATTAAGCTGTTTAAAGCTAACAATAACTTTAAGGGTGGAGTAGACCACACCCCAAAAAAGCAAAATAATCAATAAAACATTATTTATACTACAAAACTACTGTCACTGACCAAACCTCAATAACAAGTTATTCACCAGCATTTATGGTGATGGTCTTGCCTTTGGGATCATCGAAGCGGTCCATGGTCCTTATGTCCATCATCATCATGATGCCATAGAATGTGATCGACAGCAACACGAAGGTCACCATCAGGCCGGCCCAGATCGGCACACTGAAGAAGCCTACACAGTTGAACGAGTCACCGAAATTCATGGTCTGATTTGTCTCGGTGAAGTATGGTTGGACCTGCAAGTGATTTAGTATGTTAGAAATTATGTGGACACATGTCTGCAAGGGTTCAGTTATTTGGCACTCTGGGCTCTCAGCATACCCCGTAAGGGACCTGGCGTCTAGATATGTATGTATGTATGTATGTATGTATGTTAGAGTATGGAAAGCTCCTATAGTTGAGTTATAACTGAGCAGTTTAGATTAGAGCCTCCTACTCCACGAGAACTGAATACAAATTCTTCCATGCACCTCTAAAATGTATTGTATGCCACTTCAGCTTATTAGTCCTTTGGGTTACATGTTGTAACACTTGAAAATTAGTAGGAGCCTAGTGCTATCTCAACCTTTTTAAGGTCATTTGGGGTATCTGCAATGACTCCAACACAGGCCTTGTGCCCAGTACGGAGCCCTTGCACTGGCATTTGTATTTGTTATGAATAAATATTTTTTCTTTTTTTTTCCATGGATTCAAATCCTGACATCGATCTTTTGACAAATGTATGTTAAAAGATTAACTATCACTCACTATAACAGTGGAGAAAAACATAGTGAAGAAACCTGCACTTTTTAAAGCTCAGAAAAAGAAAAAAAAATTCTCTAAGGTGTGTTAGGGCGCCAACCCACACTTGATTAGTGTGGCAGACTATGGAATTCACCCTCCCATTCGGAGACAAGACCTATATTTAACAGTGAAACGATAAAAAGGGTCAGAAAAAACACAACTCGTATATTACATAATACCTTCAAATCTTGGAACAGCACACTGGAATGATGGGTGTCATTGAAGCCGGCAAAGCTGACATTATGTGCACAGCGGTAGGAGAAACCCATCAGAGCATACACTTCAGTTGTAGCTGGAAGCAGCTCTTCGATGTTGCCAGTCTTCACTTGCACAGTCTCTGCAACGAGAACATAGCAAGCACGATAGAATTAAAAAAGGATTGATGTTATTATTATTATGACTAACTATACTTCTATGCGCTTCTAATTACTTCTTCTGTTTCTAATAACTCCTACCAAAAAGGTTGCCTGGTAGAGATGGAATGTTAGCGACAAGAGCAGTTTTGTGTCTTCTAAAGTTTCTACTGTCTCTGTTTATCTTTTTGATATACAATAAAGAACAACTATACTGTACTATATTGTACTGCATTGTGTTAATTACAAAAAAAAACGTAGCATTACGCCTGTAATCCTCAAAGGGATACACAGAGGAGTGTAGTACACTTCCATGTTTCACCAGTTACATTTAAGTCCCATGGAATAGGTGGTGAGCCTATTGCCATACACCAGGCACAATTTCAGACTCAGAACCACTACTAGAAACTCTAAACTAGAAAAATCCAATACTACCCAACCCAGGATTTGATCCCAGAACTTCCCAATCGGCAGGCGTGCTTGCAACTACTCGACCAACAAGGCACTCATATTAATTACAGTTTAATTTATGGAGAAAGGATGCAATATAAATGATACACATTATCATATTCATACAGTAAAATGAAAATGTGTTAACAATATTTAATCAACATATCAAAATATACAATATTTTAAAAGTTAACTGTCTGTATTTAACGAACATAACATAAAAGTGTTAGATCACAGCTGTAATACTTGAATAGGTAGACAGAGGAGTGTACACTTCCACGTTTCACCAGTTATGTTTCCATCCCACTATGGAATATAGGGTAAGCCTATTGCTATACTTAAAATTTCTATTAGTGCCTGATCCAGGGACCAAACCCAGTTACTCTCAATCATCAGTCACATTTGAATCCAGGTGATCAACAAGATCAAACTATTGTATAAAAGAGGCTATTGTTTTTTTTTTTCAAATGTTATCACGTAACAAACTTACCGAACTTCCAATAGCCAGCATGCGATACAAAGTTCAGAGTCAGCCGAGTCTCTCCGAAATCCATTTCTGTATTCATCTCCGTACCATTGAAGTTGGTGTGGGAGTTTGTGAGTCCGGTCAAATTGGTGTCCTGCCTATCAACAGTCAGCACCAGTTTTTTGACATATAAGCGTAAACCGTTCAAACTGTAATCCAAGGTGTCCTGGACAGCCTGACGGCGTACACGGGAGTGGGTCGGGACGATCCATGATGGAAACCTGGCGGTGTACACGCCTACAACCTTATCGTACTTCTCTTGGAGTTTGCTAAACACATCCTCCATTAAATCGTTGTGGCGTCTTAGTAAATCGGCCCGTGACTCGTCTTCTTCCGCGTCTCGCAGTGATATAAACACTATACCACCTTCCTGGGTCTCGATGTCAGCAGATAGTCCCTTGTCGGTGACTTTTATGAAGCTCGTCTTCTTCGGGTCTGCAATGCGGTGGATGGACTCCAACGCATTTTCCACCGCCGGGAGGTACAGGGCATCGCCGATGTTTGCGTGCAAATATGGGAAGACAGTCTCACCGTCCTCGTTCTTTAAAGACAAATCTTCCACAGAAAGCGATGCGTCGACGAAAACGGCGATCAAATGCTCATCTTTTAGCTCCCGTTTTAGTATACCTTCGAATTCGAGTTCCGAGACCTTTGTAAGGGGGTTGGATTTGGGTGCCTTTCCTTCAAGATCACCCCACAAAAATACTGGCACAGTGGCATAGCAGAACACCACGTTTAACACTAGTAAAACGAACACAGAACGGCTAAACGCCATTTTGGTAAATTCACAACTAAGCTAGTGGACGATCGTGGACTAAAATCCCTGTTTTAGCCCAGAAATGCCGTAAAAAGACAGAAAAATGGGCGATGACGAGTGACCGACGGTCATGTGAAAAATGATCATATGATTACTTTGACGCTACTCTATGGCTGCGTAATGTTACCATTATACAATTTATAACCAGGTTATTTTATAAATTATATGCATTAATATTATTTTATTGTACCTACATTTTAATTTATAAAATTTACGTAACAAATATTTTCTCATGTTCATAATCACAAATCCTTTTTACTCACTTTGTTAAACATATGGCATAAACAATATAATTTAACTCAACGATACCTATTTTTGAGTTAGGTCAAGTAGAAATTAGTCAACTTGTGCTATTATAAAATAATTAAAAATGAGAACAGTCTGAAGAAAAGATTTCGTGAAAATAATTGTAATAAAAAACTTAAATCAAATAAATCAAAATTCGTTTTTTTTATATTATAGTGATTATACTATGCAAATAAAAAGAATAAAATGATGACGGCGTATTCTTTCAAAAAATTCAGATCTTAGAAACGATAAGCAATGTTTAGCGAGATGTATCTTGTTTGGTTTTTAGCTGCTATAACATTAGGAAGCTGCGGTAAGCCTGAGAGGGATTCAGTACCAGTTTTCTTATTGGATTTCGATGGCGTCATGTCTAATACACTAACGCAAGCAAATCCTTTCACAAAACTTACAAATGCCGAGTTTATCGAGATTATCCACGAAGCCCGTAAGAACAGCAAGGTCGTGGTACTTTTCATCGAAGAAACATTTTGCCTTGAAGATATAAGCTGCAAAGACAAGCAGGGATCACCCTTCTCCAAACTCCACCACAGCTTAACCAAGAAAAAAGTAATGTACTTCCCAGCTGTGTCCCAACCGTTTAAAACTTTAAAACAGATGTTTCCTCAACAATCATACAATACGTTACATCTGAACAGCATGACAACTAAATTGCAAGCTTATGATGGAAAGTCAAAGCATTTCTACATTTATTTCCAAGACAGTGACAAAGACACTCGCTCGGAAGCGTTAAGAAAACACGATTTAATAATGGAGGAAGTCTACTCAGCTGTCCGTCAGACCTACTCCGGACCAGTCGTGGCATTTTACACGGGAAAAGTTAATCCAACTCCAATACACAAAGTCAACTTTGTAACTGTAAAACCTTCGTATATTAGACAAAATCCGGGTGTCACCATCGCAAGTACTGGCGCGCTGTTTCGGTTGATTGGTTAGTGTAGCTATACGTATAGTGTAAATTACCATTTTATACTACATGTCGGGTATTTGGCAAAAGGCGGGAAAGATTGTCTAATTTTTATCGGGATATTTTTATTAAACTGCATCGCTTTTTAAATTCAAATGCTACACATGAGTCTTTCCCCCAAATAATTGACACCTGTAGCTAAGTCCACCACACTGCTCTCATTGGCGGAGATATCTGTTAATATAGTGAGCACAAGAACTGGGAATTCCGACCTACTAAAACGACTACTTATTATGCTCTCCGCAAGATAGTATTGGCTCGTTGCCAGTTTGGTTAATATAGTTAAATCTTGGTCTGGAATGGCATCTGCATCCATCTATGCTGTCTTTTTTTCCTACCGTTTTAGCATTGCACTCTTGGCCAGAAGTCCCCTGTTAGAATGACAGGTTTAAGGTCATAGTTTGCCACGCTGGCCACGAGGCGGTTTGGCAAACTTAACGCGCCTTAGAGAACATTCGATGCTATATTATTTGCTAAATTATTTCTCGAAGGAGTCTACTCGACGACTGGCAACCGCCGATCCATGTTCAGCCAGATCCCCCTGGTTGCGGAGGAAACGTGGACGAAACAGCATCTCGCCACCAGGATGGCGTACAGCGATTTTGAGTTGCAGTTCAATTTCAAATTTGAGACAGACGGTTGGACAATTGGTAAGGCTTTAAATTATTATAGGCCAAAACTTCTAACTCTTTGTTCAGACTCTTTTTAACGTTCTACTGCTGGACTCTTATCTCTCCTCAGAATGAAAAGGTTAAGGTCATTGTCAGCCATGCTGGCCAAGTACGAATTCGTAAGCTTCACACGCCTTTAAGACCATTATTGAGAACTCTGAAATGTGCAGATTTTCTCAGATATTTTCCTCTACCAATACAAAAAATCTTAGTTAATTTTAAATAGCAAGTTTTTCTTAAAATAAGTGTACGCTACGATTCGAACTCAGGTTGCTAGGAGTAAAGGTTGAATTTTAAATACTGGGCTATTACTAGATAGTGCTGTACATCTCCAAACTTAGCTGACCATGACTAGTCTATTAAGAGTATACGATGTATGTATGATGCATGGTAAAGAATAAGAAGAAGACTTATATTCTCCTATCATCAGATAATATAATGCTGCTTGAGGGTGGAGAGGAAGTCGGAAGATCTGAGTTAAGAGCAGGGGCGCCATGGGGAAACTCTTATGTGTGCGCTGCGCCTCTAGTGATCGTCAATTTGCGAGATGGAAGTGCCGTCACTGTCTCTCAATACCAAGTGAGATAAGTATATAATTAGTACGTCTTCGCGCTAGGTGCCACGGGGTAGACAGAGCTCCGAATTCCAAATAAGCCTATAGGATTCTTATAGAATTGACGCGCTTCTTGAACGTTCATACACGCACCTCGGTATCGGAAGTTTCTGAATCCGCTATCAGTCAGTATCTGACTTGCGCCTCGGTATCGGAAGTTTCTGAATCCGCTATCAGTCAGTATCTGACTTGCGCCGCGGTATCGGAAGTTTCTGAATCCGCTGTCAGTCAGTATATGGCTTATTTGGTTGAGATACCTAAGTTTTGGTATATTTTTATTGATTAGTTGATGAATATGTTTTGTATTATATATATATAATTTGGTGTTAATTGTTGTGTTTTTTTTTGTAACCGTATGAACGTTACATTTTAAAAGATTCACATCTTAATATCTCAATCTTACTTTGCCAGATGCAACCCTATCAAGAGAAGGTGGATCTGTACCAAGAAAATCTTCAACGTTTGGGGCGAAACACGTCAGATAACCTATACGAGCCTCCCCCGAGGCGGACATTCGGGCCATCCGTGAACTGTGGACCGTACTTCAACTCCAATATCCTGGCGGCGCTGTTCGTGACGTTCGTTTGCACTGGGATCCTTACCTATGGCGTCATAACCATGTACAACTGTCATTCCAATGACAGGTACGATGACGCCCACGGCAAGCCCTTAGTCATAGCAGCTGACACAGCCCATTAAACGTCTACTGCTCATTGAATCCTTGTTATTGTGTTCTAGATTATTTATAGAAACTGAGTGTGTATTTTTGGGAAAGTGTGCACGGTATGGCAACATTAGTATTGAGTTAGTCTGTTCCTTTGAATTGTTCTGGAAACGAATAAACAGCTTCTGTATAACAACGGAAGTGATAATAACTTGAAAACGTTTTATTTTCAAATTAAAACTTATTTTAGTTAAATTTGTGGTGAATAGTACAGTACAGTCGCCAAACTTCGTCTCCGAGCCTAATTTCGTCCCCTACTGTATTTCTTGTCATAATCAACGCGATCTATTTTTCTTATTTCGAAACGGTAATTAGTTATGTCAATTGACGGTTTTGAAAATTTTGAGATGAGACGACGCTCTTGGAACAAGATATTCAAAAAAGAAAAAAAATGTTCAAGGTGAGTTTTTTGTCAAAATATGTACTATTTGAATTAATTAAATATCAAAATACACTTGATTTATTTAGATATTTTTTATTAAAACTGTGTTAACATAAAATTTAAAGCAATACAAAAATAGAATCGGTTATTACATGTTTTTTTTGGAATTGGTGTTCATTAAATACACTAAAGTTCTTAATTCTTTCCCCCTACGTAGACCAAATGTTGTCCTTGGGACGATATTTAGAAACTTCGTTTTACTTTAAAGATTATTTTTGTAACTAATCTTACCGTTTTTTTATTGATTTTCTTTATTCCACAGATGCCAAAAAGAACGCTATGGGATCCCAAAACTATGAAAAAACTGTAGAGGCGATAGGAGAGAAAGAAATGGATTATAAAAAGAAATAATTCAGACAAATAAGAAGCGGAAAGAATGGCAGAAAAAAAAGAAACAGAAGTGTAGCCAAAACTAATACATGAAGAAAAAACAAAAATAACCAGACGAAAGGAAGTCTTCTGACAATGATACGTCTGAAGATGAATCAGGTTTAGTCTCTACTGTTGAAAAAGACAGCGACAATGCTGATGCTAAGCGCTCAGTTTGTCTTGAAACATTTTCTCAAGACAAAAAGGGTGAGGAATGCGCAAGATACACCAAAAGTTTTCAATAGATGCATGACGATTGCATTGAAAACCCAGAACCCCACATTCATTTGCCAAAATTGTTTAGAAAATTTAATTGATTGATACATAGATTAAAACCAATGATTTATTAAAGGCTGATTAGCAATTAAGAATAATGTTATAAATAAAAAATACAACTTTTATACTATTTCCTAACTACATTTATAACTACATTTAAGTAACGTATTAATTTTTCAGATTTAAATATCGTCCCCGGGAACGGGTTAAGCGCCTTAAACGACATCTTAGTATTTATCTTATTTTGTTAAAATTTCTCCATTGCTTAGTTTGTAATAATCTTTCCAGGTTTTTGATCGTTTGTTGCAATAAAGGAATATTCTACCTAATGTTTGACGTTATATATGCACTATTCTACATGTGTTAATTTTTTTATAAGCTTGTTTTACAAAAAGGGGACGGTGATTGGGGACTGTACCCTATTCTTATAGTGGGTTGGATGACCAGAAACATAGTTACGTTCATATACCTTTTCATTTTAATTTTTTTAATATTACATCAAAATATGACATCGACAAAAATGCTTAATGTATCAAAACAATTGATAATTAATACAAAGTTAATAAAAATGAAGTACGTAAAGTCTAAGGTAACGTACGCTTGGTGATCGTGATTATTAGAGAAGCGCACACAGAACACACACGGAAAACAGGTGCTGAAATCAAATGTAACGCTTCCATGAAACATTTTATTTTTCTATACTAGTATTTATATGGAATTGTTAAGTCTGCCTACCACACAATAATCAAGACGTGCATATAATGAAGCCATTGTGAATCATTTGATTCGGTTCAGAATAAGTACACAATAATAATTGAAAATGATACTCTTTTTATTTTTATTTTCGCTGATTTTCATTATAAGACGACCGTGCAGCTATATTTAGAACTCATCGTCATAGAGGTAGATAGGTTCGTAAATAAAGTCAATTAGCGAAAAGGACCTTTTTGGTAAATTCGCACAGGGATTATCCTTGCAGGGCGGGTTCAGGCGAGGGGGTGGTATTATTTTACACCCTTCCTTCGGGCATACAAAGGGTTTCTTCTTCTCCACCTTTGGGATGGGCCAAGACGGTATCGGTGTCCAGGGCTCGTAATCCCTTGTTAGAGCCACGTCATCATTGTAGGGTAGGTTTTTATTTGCTGGGCATCGGCTTAGTAATAAACTTCCCAGTCTCTCTATTCTTTTTGAATCGCTGATGAGCTGCAATCGTTTTAAAGGTTCTATGGTGGTAATTTTGTAGTTATGAGAGAGTACTGACGGGCCAGCTGATAAGAAGCCCACTTGCAGCACGAGAGTAAAAGTTTCCTTGATTTTGTCCCCAATCAAGTCAGTTTTGGTAAACTTGGCACATGGATCCTTGGGCTTACATGGTGGCGGGCATGGTGGAGGGCACGATGGGGGACACTTTGGTGGAGGTGGGTTTGCTGGTTTATTCTTGGGTCTGCAAGGCGGTGGCCCCAAGGTCTTTACCGATCCTTTGTCCAGTGGGGGAATACATTTACTCCTTACGATGTGTTCAGTCTGGACAGCTTCCTGGCTGCTCTGCAGGCGATTCCTTTCTCGTACTCTTCTCAACATCTCCGTCAATGACATGTTCGCTTCTTTTTGGTCCCTTGATTCCACTGTACCTGATACATCTTTATTAATTGTTGTTATATTTGGCGAGGTTTCGTGTTCGTTGCTAAGCTCTTTGGTTTCTGTTGAAGGTATATCAAGAGGATCTTTTGTGGAAACTTTCATGTTCTGTAACTGCTTAGCTTCCTCTGTTGCGGATATTATGGTGTAGGGATGATAGGCTTCGAGAGGTCGAATCGTTGAAGGGTTTATAGCGTAATTAGCCAAGTTTTCCATGTCGGAGTGAAATATATCATAGAATTCTGCTGGATTTTGCTTTGAAGAAATGGCAGTGTCTTTATATTCGGGCTCCTTGTTGCTTTTTGGTGTCTGTGGGTACGTGCCTGAGATAGCGGTGTTTGTGACGTTGTATGGATTCTCTGATGATTCTTGTCCATGATGCCAATCGCCTGGATTCGAAAAGGCTACGAATTCACGTTTGTCTGGTTCGAACGATATTTCCATAACAGGCACGTCAGTTACTCGAAGGATTTGATTACATGGTAAAACCTCCGGCTTAATAGCTTTAAGATCATTTAGCTCCAAATCAGTTTTTCTTAGGATTCCAAAACTGCTTGCCGCCACTTCGGGAACACAGATTTTCTCCATTTCTGCCCCTGCTTTGCACTTATCACCTTCCATTATTATAGTTTTTGATAAGCCCAGTTTCTCACTTGATGCATCTTCTAGTCCTTGCATCTCATTATCTAAATCTTGGTCATCAAGAGGATATTTGAAATACGTATCAATAATCACACGATCATCGGCAGTAACGTCCCTAATATGGTCCTCTTCTTGGCCATCTGTGGCATCTACATTCTTCTGCAACTCTGGATCTCTGAATGTACTTATAGGTATATTTTTATAATAAGCCGAAAAAACACTTTCATTGTCGGATGATATGATAACCTCATCAAACGGTAAAGATGGATACGCGTGCAGGAGTGGGGCAGGTATTTGTTTTTCAAAATAGAGCATACCGTCTTCCATTTTGGTGTCGGATTCTTTTTTCTGAGACCTATCAATATGTGAACGATATCTTTTCGAGTGCGACTTTCTTCGTCCTTTGCCCAGCATCCCACAACTCTTCAGTTCTTCGATTATACGTTCATCGACGTTGTCCGGAGGAGATCCCAGACATTTCTTCGCTATCAGATCCATTGCGTCTTCGTCTGAGGCGATTTTCTTACAGAGGGTATTTCTGTTGCCTAGTCTATCGTCGTGCTCACCTAATACTTTTGGGGGAGTATTAAAACCTTCGACCTTAGGCGTACCAGCCTCTACTAAAACCGGCTCCTCGATAGTTTCCAATTTTTGTTCCAGTTCCTCCTTATTTTCCTTAGCTGTTGTAGTGTGTACAATATCTAACGAATGTTTTTGATCGTCAGACCCCGATTCTTTCACACCCTTAGCGGATAGGAAACTATCAGTAATTTGACCGGCGTTTTCCAATGATTTGTCTTTCAAGGGCACTCTTGGTGTAATAGTACCTTGAAGCTTGTCCAAGCGTATGTCCTCAATGCGAGTTTCAGTGTTCTTCACAACATGATCCTTCTTCTCAGGCCCGAAAACCAACTCGATGAGCCTCTTGCATTTCTCGCACTTGGCATCCTTGTCCTTACAATCTGTTGACTTATTATTTTTCCAAAATGCTTCAAAGTGCCCTAAAAAAACAGTTGAAAAATGAATTAAAGGTCTGTTTTAAAATATTACCTGCTAGGATATCTAAACAACATATCTCTATTTTAAAGGTGGCATTGAGGAGTTCTCTGACGTAGTGAGGCGTTTGTGGCCCACGCCTAACTGCCAAACTGTTACCATGTAATTTACTATCAGCCAGATCATCTACCTATTAGATAAATTTATTTTATAAAATGTAAACCAAATATCATAAACGCATCAGGTTATGTCATATTTTTATGAAAATCTGTAGGTAAAAATATGTGCCCCAATTCCATTTACATATCTTTATAACAACTTAGTGTATATTACTCATGACAAAGATGCCCTCTACATGTAGAAACTGATATGGGGTAAGAGGAGGGGGAAGAGGGGTGGCATAATCATTTACGAAGCAATTGTCGTTGCATTATTTTTGCTTATTTGGTTAGGATAACAGTGTGTGATGGTGGGCAGGTCAAACAAGTGTTGCCATACATAGTATAGTTGAATTCCTTTATATTATATCTGATTAGTACCCATTTTACTTAAAGCGAGGACTGGGCTGAAGCGTGGGCTATGCTCTCCCTTGTTAGAGACATAGATTAGCCGGTAATCAGTGTGCCTTGTGTTTTTTTCTCCAACGAGTACTATTGACATAGCTAATCCGGACCGTCCACTATACGTGCAGTATGAAGAACCTAAAGGAAAAACCATTTGCCACTACAAGTTGCCATTCCTAATAGCAAGACGGCCAAGAAGTAGAACATTGGTGTCTGGATTTCAAGATACATATAATTTAAGAGACGTTGCAGAGCAAGGGTGAAAATGCTTTTCGTAGGCATATATAATGCATTTACGCTTTATAATAAGCGTAATGGCGGACAAACGCTAACTTAACATATAACAATAAATAAACATCATCATCAGCCTTTGGTCGTCCGCTGGGCAAAGGCCTCCCCTAATCGGCGCCGCACCTTACGGTCTTGGGCTTTTCGAAGCCAGCAGCATCTCGCTGCTTTCTTTAGGTTGTCAGTCCAGCTGTCAGGAGGGCGTCCTATGCTTCTTCGAGATGTGACCGCCATAACGAAACAGAACGAACTATAAATAACGGCAGTGTCCACACACAACCTTTTATAAGCTGACGCGAGTTGAGTTGCTCAAGCTCCTTACATATACATTTAATAAACAGTCATTCAAGAGTAATAGCTAAAAATAATAGCTACACCGATTTAGCAATGTGATTATGATAAACGCGGCGTCTTAAAAAAACTTAAAATAATTCACTTACTTTTGTTTAATTTCCACGGTGTCAGTGTGAACTCCTCACGCAAAACGCGCGGTATGATAGCAACACTGCAAATCTTTCTTATCTTAGAAATGGTCATTTTTAACATTTTTGCTTCATTTGACCGTTATTAAAATGATGACCAGCGAAAATAAAATTACATTTTTGTGTAATGAGTCCAATGCAAAATAAAATTTATCAGAATAAAAAACCTTGTTCTATTTTTGATTCTCAATAAAATGATCGATGACGGAAAACTTTGGTGCCAGTGGTATTACGCTGTTTTTCTGTAAACCAATAAAATATGGACAAACATTGCTGACATTACTCATAAATTATGTATACATTAATTATATTATGAATAGTGGTATATATAACATATTAAATTTACGTAATTTTAAATATAAATGTAATATCAATAATTTTTAATATGTAAATTGATAATTTGAATTCAACATGAAAGTCTTAAATGTTTTCAAAAACCGACATTATTAGTAGTGTATGTCAGTAATTATATATGTATCTAGATATTATAATATAGGAACGCTGGGCGTATGGAATCTGTGCATTGTAGCAAAACGTCACTTCAAATGCATGAAAATAACAAAGATGGCTGAAGAACAGGTGAGAATCAAAATATTACGTTTTTTATGCTATTTTAACAGAATTCTGCATCAGTATCTTCATGGGACATAAATAAATAATTAATTCAGCGATAACCATACTAAAATTCGGCATACTTACAAGTTCGAGGTTGTTTTATTCGTTTCAATATTGTTGTCGAAACTATTGCGTTCTGCACAATTTTTACGCAAAATCTTTATGTTTTTTATTTCCAATGTTGCGATAACTGTGTTAATTCATCGTTGCGTATATTTATGTTTTGTTTTATGTGTCAAAATTGCCGGCACTTTGGTTATAATGGCTTGTATGACAGGAGGGTCTACCCTTGAAACTGATTCGTCAAGTTGACCGCTATTGTGATTATACATAATATGAAATCAGACTTCCTCTGTTCTAATTTGTCGAGCGCACTCTGAAACGACTCGCAACAAATTCAATTGTACACTCTTGTTTCAATTCACTGGCTTGTAATAAACACATTTATCCATTGGCTAAAGGTACAATAAAAAATATATCATTCTATTTTCAAATAATTTTAATTACCTGTGCACTGTTTGTAAATAAACAAATCGTCTAATTGGATTTTTTAATAAGGTTTTTACCTAGTACCTACTAGTACAGTGTTCTGTTTTTAAAAATACTCAATTATTACATTTATACAGTTTTCTTAAATTTTTAACAATTGTAATATGTGGGTCAGATCATAACTATCATTATTAAACTTGCAATTTGCAATTCATTATGATAATGAGTTGCTCGGATCTTTATCTGATCTCTATCAAAATTACTGCTCTCCGTAATTTTGATGCTATACATAAAGAGAAATGCTGGCAGCCTAAACGTTTTTTAATCAGTCGGCTCAAACATTGCTTTTAATCTACCAATCACTATTATCTAAAGTTAAAAACTTCTGATAGACTATTTAATTTATAGTCAATCATTATTTCATCACATCTTTAATCTCTCAAATCCCACTTTGAATAATTATTGATTTTTTCTTATATCTGAGGACTAAGATAAAATGTATAACATATTTTGAACATTTCTCTCTCTGCTGCTGTAAATGAATCATTAATAGCCTTGTTGCCTTGGTAAAGTGGTTGCAAGTGTGGCTACTTATTGGGAAGCCCTCCCTGGGTTTGATCCCTGAGTCTGGTACTCAGGTAATCCTCCTATAACATGAGAGTTATGTTCCTAGAAAATGCTGTGTTATATGAGACCCAGAGAGAGACCCATTATTTTAGCATGTTAAAACAGATTTATTATTTGAGTTTTTATGAAATAAATGTTTTTCTACCTTATTTAGTCTGAGCCACAAAGGTTTTTGCAGTTTTCTTATTGTGTTATAGAGAAACTGTAATAGCATGCCATGTTGTAGGTGGGTTATCTATATTGGGTCTTATTAACTTAAAATGTCCCGCATACGTAACCCGCATGTCCAGCGTGGAGATTATGGGCAAAATTCCCCTTATGATGACGCTCATTGGGGGAGGCCTATGTCCAGCAGTGGACTGAGATAGGCTGATGATGATGATGATGATCATGAACTTGAAATTTTCTGTAGTGGCTCAGAGTTTACATTTATGTCCAATGTGTGGCAATAGGCTAACCCACTTTTCCATGATGTGAAATATATGTATCTGATCAAACATGATAGTGTACTACATTCCTTTCATTACAGTAACTCTTCAAGGGTTATAGGCGTAATGTTCCTTTTTCTTGTTTATATATATATCGCTGATGTTTACTTACTCATAAACCTTAGATCTATATAAGATATATTTATTAAAATATTATTTAAAAAAAAATGTATATATATTGTATGTATATGGGGGTGCTTGAGCCTGAAGACTCAGGGTGCATCAGCCTGGTAAAAGATGTGTTTTAAAGAAATACTAAACACATGCAATAGTGGAAAACTCAGCATCTGCTGACACAAGATTTTAGACACATGCAGCATTGTTTTTCAGTCACCCCTTGTCGGCTTGTTTGTGCCCTAAATATCTAAGACCGAGTATAGAATATAGGACATGATTATATTACAGTTATTTTTTGGGAAATTGTACTGACAAGAGTGTATCACTTGTAGGTTTCATTGTTACAATTGTTGCGAAGTTAATGAAACAAACAATGTTTTCCCAACAATTGCAAGAGATATTATAGTTCTCAACCTACATACCAGTGTAGGGATTATGGGCAAAACACTTCTTTGGATGGCAATAGGCTCACCACCTATTCCATGGGAATTATAGGTCACTGGTGAAATGTGGGAGTGTAATACACTCCTCTTCCTACCCCTTCAGGAATTACAGGCTTTATGTTACGTCTTTGTTATGTTACTTCTTTGGAGAGCCTAATTTCCAGCAGTGAACTAGAAAAGGCTGATGGTGATAAGAAACTAATCTCCAATCAAAATTTTATGAGGGAACTAATAATTCAAAATTAGTGCAAGGATATATAACATTTGTGTGTCGTTTTTTATTTAAATAGATTCCCTGCCATTGAAATTATAAATGTTTTTTTTATAATGCAAAAAGGTTTGTAGTACCAAAGCGGTAGGCAGGGGAATCTAGTACACTTGCACATTTTACCATTTAAGTTTACGTCCCACTACGACATACATGCATGATCTTTTTGCCATATACTGGGTACAGATCCAGACTCCGTTACAAATCTAGAAATTTTTACTAGAAAATCTAAGTTACAAATATCCAGTACCAGACCTGGGATTTGAACCCAGGACCTGTCGATCAGCAACCACTCTTTGCAACCAGTCCAACAACGAGGCTGGTTCCATTAAAATAGTATTTAGTTTTGTATAAATGTATGGTTGGATTCGAAGAACTGAATATCAAGCTCAGTGGCATGATATTGTAGAGGTCTATGTCCAGCTGTGAATGGGAGTAGGCTGATGATGATGATGATGATAATTATAAATGTATGAAGTTTAATATAGATGTAGCTGCCTAAGCTGTATAATTGCTTGCCCAATATGGGTGAACAGTTAACCCTTCATCAATTTTGCCTTTCGAACAGCAATTACAGTTCAATAAGTTAAATGAGATGAAAATTTTGATCTAATTTGAAATAACTGATCTCTCTAGCAAGCCATGTCGGTTCTGTTGAGAATGATGTAAAACAAAATCAATGTACACGAGGCTTTAACCAAATGACAATCTTAGAAACATTATCATCATCTTCATGACCAGTAGGAGCATTTGGCCCTCCCCAAACTCAATAATAAAAAATATTTGGCACTCTATGCTATCAATCTACCCGGTAAGGAGGTATGATAATATGATTACCTTAAAAAATTGTTGCTTCCAGGAGGTGATACAGATAGAGTTACTATGCAAACAGTTGTACGAATCCCAGGATCCGGTGATAAGGGAGCAGGCGGAGAAAGCGGTTGTGGCTTTTCAGGTAAATAGTTTTGTTGTCCGCTTTTTTTGTCCAAAAGGTAGAACAAAGATTTGCTATTATTCTCCATTTTCTGCTAGGTTGGCAATTGGCCGCGATCCAGTCTGTTGAGGATTGCAGATGCGTCCTAACATACATGCCTAGCAAAAGCCTATTAGATTTTTTCTTAAAGAGAATGAAAGTCCACTGTCCCTAATAGATGACCTTCAAACCGGCAACACATTGACTACTCCTCGGGTGTCGCAAATGTCCATAGGTGATGGTAACCACTTATTAGCAGGTGACACTTCTGTCTGTTTTCCGGGCTAAATATGAACATATTAAAAAATGTCTGCAACTGATCTCAGACAGGACCGTGTTATTAGGACTGTTTGTGTCAAGTAGTCCAATTAATAGGATTTTTGTATTGAATTGATCAGGGAAGGAGAGCAACAGGAAAGGGCAGTACATGTTACATGTCATTTTAAATTGATTTTACTGTACAAATTACATTTCACACAATTAAAATCAATATTTCTACTCCTATTGCATTTTACTAATGAAAAATTGATTCCTCTTGTTGCCATTCAGTGGTTTTTATTCAATTTTTCTATCAATATTATATTTCAGTATTCTATAATCAATTGTTTTATACATATAACTTTGTCTGTTCATAAAATTGTTTATTGTCTAAAATCTGTGTTCTCTGTTAATTAAATTTGAGTATCCAAAATCGATTTTAATTTTTTGTTTTGTACTTGTGGAACAGGAATCATCGGACACTCTCAGCAAATGCCAGGCGTTACTTGAACGCGCTGACTCCAGCTACTCTCAACTTTTAGCTGCCACAACTTTGGCTAAACTGATCAGCAGGTAATTTAAAAATAGGGTAATTTTAAAGGTGACTGCCTTTTCATTCGAATGGTTGCAATTATTAGGAATACTTAATATTGCAAAATGTTGCGAATACTGATTGAGATGCCCTGGGTTCGATTCCAAGATTGAATACTATTGGATTTTACTGACTTGAAAATCCTATTAATGGCTCAGAGTTTGGATTTGTCTTTAGTGTAGGGCAAGATGCTCCCCCCCACCTATGCCTTGGTGACACATATAATAAATATAGTTGAATTGTTGGAGTGTACTACACAACTCTGCCTACTTCTACCAGATTACAGGCCCAATATTATGATATAAATATATTTATCTATTATTATTCCCAGGTCGACAACAAGCCTGTCTGTCCAACAGAGGCTGGATATCCGGAACTACGTATTGAATTATCTGGCAACTCGCCCTAAGTTGGCCAATTTCGTTGTTCAGGTATGTTCCGAATGAAGGTGAAGGGGGTTTAGTGGGTGTATTTTTAGTCGTTTGGGGCAGAAGGAAAGTGCTTGAGGTAAAGGGGAAGTCTGTAAAGGAAGAGGGGCGAAGGAGAAGATGAAATTGGCCAGTGAGTCTTACAATTTGTGTCGTCTTATAAAAGTTTCATTGATAATATGTCAGTTCAATTAGAGTGTAATTAGATAGAAAGTAATGATAATTTGGGATCAATGGGAAGTCATTGCATGTAGCATTCAGAGGATATATTAGGGATAGTGATATGAGTATCAATAGAGTAAGGTTGAGATGTCAGGTACTAGAAGGGTATGGTAGCAGAACACATTTTGGTTAGAATCTAGTCGATATCCATATATATCCATATATAGGTTTAAAGATCATAGAGTTGCCGAATGCTAGTATGATGAATTAATAGATTTCTGAGTGAATGTGTTATTGACGAATATATTTACAGTGATGATTGCAAGACAGGAAGTGGATGAGAAAGGGTGCGAAGTGCAAATAAAATTTCATTTGATCTGATCTGAAATGAGTGCTACTGTCGCAGGCGTTGGTGTCGCTGTTCGCTCGGATCACGAAGCTGGGCTGGTTCGATGTGGTCAAGGAGGATTTCGTGTTCCATAATGTCATGAACGATGTGACGAGTTTCTTACAAGTGAGTATATAGAGCTGCATTATATTCTATAAGAAATATGTTTCAGAATTGATAACAGATGCTGTAGACGTGTTCTGGAGTGGAGACCACGCGACAACAAATGTAGCGCAGGACGCCCTTCAGCTGGTGGAGTCATGATATATGCAGTGGCTGAGAGTGATTGGATACGAAGAGCTGTAGATAAAGCTCAATGGTGTGCTGTCAGTAAGGCCTGTGTCTAGCAGTGGATGAGAGTAGGCTGATAATGATGACGATTCTTATGCTGATGTAAGAAATGCCAAGCACCACCTAGACCTTCTTTCAAATTGTTGTTTTGAAAGAGCAGAGCAGAATTATAATAGTGTTTATATTAAAAAATGTTTATATTTATTACACATTCTTTTAAGATGTCTCTGATTTGAGTTACCAAACGCTTGCACATATTCTAGACCTGTGTCCATCTGTGGACATCTAGAGGCTGATGATGATGCACATATTTCAGGGTCCAGCAGAGATGTGCACGATCGGTATCCAGCTGCTGTCCCAGCTGGTGGTGGAGATGAACCAGATGTCCGAGGCGGACGCCAATCGGTCGCTGGCCAAGCACAGGAAGATAGCCTCCTCATTCAGGTATTAGTTAGAAGCTTTGTGTGGTGACCAATATAATGGAAAGTGGGGAGTTGATTGGCTGGTGACTGATGTGGTCTCTTGTATTTGTGCTAATTGGTCCTCAATAGAGCTGAGACAGAGATGAATAGAACAGTCTGTTATCTGTTAGTCTGCGCTGGGTCAGCTTGTCTGTATATGGTAACAGAAATATTTACTTGTATAATAAAATCTATAATATTAACCTCTGTCTCATAGTGATAGATACATCTTCAATAACGCAAGTAAAGGACAGGAGGCAGGGGGGACAAACTGCTTTTTTTCTAACCAAAGCAAAATGTTATTGTACAACTATCTTTTTAATCATCACTTCTTTCTTACTGTGTAACTCAATAAATTAAAAATTCCTCTTCTCTCCCATTCCAGGGACAGTCAGCTATTTGAAATGTTCCGTCTCGCTTGCTCGTTGCTAGGTGCGGCGAGAGGAAAGACCCTCGAGCTGGCCGAAGAGAACCAGCGAGCGCTGCTGGCGGCTCTGCTGCGGCTGGCGCACAACTGTCTTACCTTTGACTTCATCGGCACCACCAGTGACCAGTCCTCCGAGGATCTGTG
>DWME01000756.1:0-29922 GCA_018244795.1 Parelbella ahira ahira
AGGCGGAGGACCGAGCAGCGTGGCACGCTCTGGGGGAGGCCTATGTTCAGCAGTGGACAGCTATAGGCTGATGATGATGATGATGATGTCCAATATACTAATTAATATTCTGATACCCATAAGACAAAAACTAAACTGTGCAGATTATTTTGCAATATTGTGATATTGGTTCATTATTATGTCACATACTTTAAAATGAAAGAAGGCCAGGTCAACAGTCTCTTTAATAGAGGAACATTATGACAATTTTGCAAAAAAACTTAAGTAGATTAGCCACCTAATAAAATCTTTCACTTCTAATATTATTGTTAATAAATAGGTTACTCATCTTGTAACGTGGCATTAAATATATCTTTTATATTTATATTCATAAATAGTAAAATATATATCTTCCTGATATGAGATAAGGCAGAGATCTTTATAAAACCATGAACCATGTGTTTCTCAGAACTCTCATTTTGTGCATACAGCAATTATTATTAAAATTGCTGCATAGCAAGTGGATATAAATTATAGCACTATGTTAAATAGGTGTAACTAGATTTTATTTTATGATAATTCTATATAATGTATTTTTTATAACTAACACTCTTCATCAAAAATTCAATACACATCAATTAGTTAAGGTAACTTTACAGGATTATCAAACTGTATAGATAAGATATCAGGAATTCGTAGAAGAGCTGATTGCATAGATATGTTTGCAGGTGTCTTCAAATCTCTGACCAATATTTCTGTCCCATCTGGCTTCCACCCAGCAAATGTTGCCTGCAGCATTGTTTTTTCATATGTTATGATGTTACAAGGCTGCCCTAAAATAATACAAAGATATTAATGTTTGTGAGTTCACTAAAAGAATTAATGTATATGCTTAATATTAAGAACACATCACAGTCCTGCCCAGTGTGATATTTACACATTTTAGGGTTTCTTCTATTGTAAAAATTCTGCACTACAAAAAAATAAACCTTGAAATATGTACTCTTATCTGAAGCAAGCTTGATTAGCTGGCAGAAAATTTTATCTTAGGGCGAAAGGCATAGCAAATGAATGTAGATTGAATAGTTAGGGTCATAGGTACAAAGAGAAAGGAATTCCAGAAAAATTGTGAAATTGTGACATTGAAAATATAAATACAAAAACAGTGTAAACATCCAACGAGAACCATACAGGTACCACTCAGTGCTTTTTCTGTATAGGTATTTCAGCAGTGCATAAAATATACAATAACTTAATCTCATTTTTGCAATATTATGACATCAACACAAATATGCCAATACCATAGTATAGACAACACATTCAGCCTATAAAGGTCCTAGAGACCCAATATATCACTGTTGATATATATTTGTTTGTATAAACAATCATTGTTTACTTCCGGCAATTAGAACATAAAATTTTGAAGCTCCATTGTAGTACATAGGAATTTCATTTTTCAAGTTCATTTCTTGTAATATTATTCTCAAATTTGATAACATATAATCTAACCATGTAATTCATTCATTGTCCTTAAGAAGGATTCACGGAGCTTAGTTCTAGCTGTATGTTGCCCTGATAAAGGTTCAATTTCCATGTTCATTATGTCCCTATAAAGTACAAGTTCGAAAGATAAAAATGAGTCAAGAACCACCTAGCAGATTACTTTATCGAGTATATTGCAAATAGCCTTATGGCTTATGAATTTAACAGCTAAAAACTGTTTGTAAACATTAGAAATTGATTTTTTCCACTTTTGTTAGTTCAAGTTTGATAGTTGACTAACTGTCACAGCTTGACGTATACATGTTTGTTTTTTAAACAAATCAACAGCTTTGCGATTCTGTTTTTGTCCTGAATATATTATTACTAGTCATTTATCATAAAGATATGAAAGCGGGAATGTTTAAAAAAAAGTAACCTGTGAGGTTTATCTTTTAATAAAAGTTACATGCGTTGAGTTATTAAGGTAAGGGATGTTTAATGACACACAGATTTCTTATAATGCACTGTTACAGTTTGGAACAATTTTATTATTAAATTTCCAATATCTTTGTATGGACTTTGACGAGAGTCTACAAAACTTTTAGACTAACGATTTCCAAACTTATGATAACCACATTCTATATATTATATTCACATTGCAGCCTAACCTTACAATACACATTGTAATGAATCCGGTTTTGGTTATTTAATATAATTAATCAAAAGTTAGACTGAAAATTTTAAGGTCATAATAGTTTAGTTTACCTTTTTTTCTATATCTATATAATTACATTATGCAGAAATTATACAGTATGCAGAAAGCACCCAAAGCGCTAGTATAATCGATGGATGAAATCTAAATTATGAACAAGTTTTAATCGTCAATTCAAGATTCAATACTTCCAGCACGACTTCACCTACTAATAAATCAACGGCCATTGTAATGTGTGAGATCATATTCTGATATGCCATTGACTTTTGGAAATATATCCTTACGAGTATCACTCTACGGTGTCCGCGAGTGGACACGTATATGCATAATAATGTGAAAGTAACTGAACAACCCCATCATAATAACGAACTATCTGCACCATACAAAGCCACAGACCATCAGAAATTTATCAAGACCGTAGCCAGCGGAAATCCTGTGTCCGTTCTCAATCGTCAGGTACCAAGCTCGGCAAAGCGGCATGTGTTCTAGTGGTAAAGCATCATATACGAAACTGTTAACAACTTTCGAACATTGTTTTTTATAGTCGCCTGTGACAGATATGAGATTTTTATTTCCAGCAAGCACGCCTGATTTGCATCGAGTCAGACATGCATATGTACGAGTTTGTACGTCATTTTTTTGTCAAATGTCAAGCCCGGCAGCACTCCCCCCGCTACCCGACACCCGCCAGCTCTCGTCGGCTATGTATCGAAGTTACTTAGATTTCGCATTTTCACTTTGCACTGAGCATGTGCTCATCGCTATTGAAAGTAAGCAAGACATAATGAATATACATATATACGCTAAAGATGATGACAGGTATGCTAGAGGGTTGAATAAAACCAAAAATTTTTCACCCTATTATTTTATTATTAAATTATAATCCCTATCTGTTCACACATTGAAATTATTCACGTAAAATAAGTCACAGTAACATCAATATGGTGAAATAAAAATGTGATAAATACCTGAAAACTCCTGTGGAATCTGGTATATCTACAGTAATAACCTCCCTAGGGATAAAACATTTTCAGAGATAGCTACATAATACAAGTATTTGTGAACTAAAACCAAATTAGGTTATAACAAATTCCATCATCCGGACGTACATGCATGAGGATTTTTCTTTAAATTATATATTATAATAAAGTTGTTATTATACGCGTTTATCCTAGGTCACCTCAAAACCGAAGGTGTTGTGACGAATTTTCTTCAATACAATGTTTCCGCCTCTTCCGTTTCCGGTGCCTTAATTCAAAAGTACCTTTTCTCTGGGGTCCGTCGTGTGTCTCGCCGTCTTCGTCTATGGTTTGCCAACTGAAAAGCCCATTCAGATGCTAATACCAAAACATAAGAGAATTAACACGGAAAGAACTGCTGTGATTGAGTTCGGCTTTAAAATAACCATAATAAAAAATTTCCATCCAAATAACCATAATAGAAAATTTCACAAATACAATAATATTTAATTTATTTCTTTTTTTTTTTTTTTTTTTTTATTTATTTCAATCACAGGCAGTTATTTTCCTGAATGGGAAACAGGGTTTGGATAAATTGATATGGCAACAAGTGAGCTCATATGCATTACCAATGCGTTTAAAACCAATGCAATTTAAAAATAATTAAAGACAATCGGATAAATAAATAGCGCAACTTCTTGCCATATTTGGGTACCTGGAAATACACGGAAGATGATGTGAGATCAGCATCCTTTTGTGACAAGGAACATATGGCTCTTGCTCCGTTCGCAACTCCGACAAATGGCATTGTTTTACATTAAAATTATGAACCAAATAAAAGTCACTCCTCATTAGTTCAATGCATTGTAATTAATTGTATATTAATAATTTATATATCTGTACAAAATAACACCGTTTTAGTATAAAAATAATAACAATTATTTATTTATTTTGATCAATATCGATTTAATTTCCTATTGCCCAGTGTCGAATCACAGTTACCTAACAAATACCTGGCATCACGAGTGCGATCCGCACGAGAACGCCGACCGTCGCGATATACTATTCCCGACTCCGAAACATACACATATATGGTACCTCAAAACAACGACGCCGCGGACTGCTCGTCTGGAAAGTCTTTATTGGCCAATCTTCACCTTCGACAAGCCAATATCTGAACAAATATTGGTTGCGAAAGCGGCAACGATCGACCAATAAATAAAACTTTCCCAACTGTCGGCTCCCAGCAGCTATTCAAAATACCAATCAAATACCTGCCAAGTCCGTCGGTGTGACGACAACTACCGAATCGAGAGTGCAACTGGGTCAACATTACTCCCCATATGTTTGCCATATACCGAAGTTTTATTTTGGTATGTAACATAAAGCTGTAAAACAACAGTGTTCACTTTATTACTGGTTATGTATGTATATTACATATTGGGTTTTGGGGGTAGAGTGTTACGAGAGGGTTGCAAGAAGAAACCGCACTTTAATGTTGGCTGGTGATTAGATGGACGTGTTGTGTTGTTTAGTTTTGGGCTTGTGTCGATGTGTAGGTTAAATATTTATGACAAAGAGTATTTACCGGTTCCAGGCGCTTTTGTGATACCTCAGTGACTGCTAGTGGCGTTCGCGAGAACGCCGGCGAGACTGCTCGTGGGAGGATTCTAGAATTAAACAAAGTTAAACTAATATAAGTAGGTTCTTAAAATATATCTCATCCATAAAAATAGGGTGTATCATAATAAAAGAAAGCGGTCAGAGACCAACCAATATTATTCCGTGAGTTAAATCGAATATTGACACTATTTTTTCTGCTTACTTAAAAATAATGTGTTGAAGACAATTAAGAATAAAAATGTCTTATATCTATTACTCTCATGCTTCATGTAATAAGATTTTTAATTTATTATTTTAGATACATTTAATGAAAGAAAATGTTTCTGCTTTATTTTGTTTTACTTTTACAAATCCAATTTATTGATATTTCCAGCAAAAAGCATAGATAAGAAAAAACCAGCAATTAGGTAGAGATAATCGAAAATCTTCAAATGTGCTAATAGCTATTACAATTATAATACAACATTTTTAAGCGAACACTTTTATCTTACAAAACAAATTTCTTGAGTTTACAAGTACCTACTGATGGCAGTACTTCCCTTGAAGTAACAATCTCATTTACAGGCCATACATACTCTAACAGCAGTAAAATGAATTTACTATTTCCCACTCACTCTTATCCTTTCGGTGCCGCCTGTCGCGGTCGCGCTCCCTCTCCTTGTCGCGGTCTCGCTCGCGGTCCCTATCCCTGTCTCGCTCCCTCTCCTTGTCCCTATCCTTTTCGCGGTCACGTTCCCGGTCATGGTTGCGGTCGTCGTGACGATGGTTTTTCTCCTTATCGTCACGGCTGGACCTGTATCGAATTTATTTTTATTAAGTTGTTTGTGACAATGTGTGTTTTTTTATGACGTTCATTAACATACCTTATAATGAATAAAAAAACTTTTGAATTTTGAATTTGAAATAGCATCGATTTCAACTTCAACATTTTCATTTACATAACTGTCATGAAATATCAATGAAAATATCAAAATACCAAACACATGGATAGGCATAAAATATTTATCAGTTGCAGCGGACCTAATAATATAAAGTAAGTTGTAAATATTTGCGAGTAGGCTAGGTTAGAAATGCACTATTTCAAACAAAGAGTTAAGCGTTAAGTCGAAGAAAGTCAGTCGTACATAATATTACGGCCTCTATCTCGTTTTCCTCTGCACTAGCACAACTATCCCATAATATCTTTATGAAGTTCTTCTTTAAATAAATTAGATTAAACTCACATCTACACCGAATCCGTCTACAATTGGTGACGTGAACGTAGTAACCCAGCGCATCGTTAACCGTTAACTCACCGATGCCGCTCCCGGTCGCGCTCCTTGTCCCTGTCGCCCCGATCCGCCCTAGGGCCGTCCTTGTCGCGCTCGCGCTCCCTGTCCCGCTCCATGCGCTCGCGGTCGCGCCGGTCCGAGCCGAGCCCGCCGCCGCGCATGTTGCGCTCCCGGTCGCGCTCCTCTCTACGACGCCGCTCCTTTTCTTGTTGCTCCTTCTCACGAGCCTCGTTCATCTCTTCATATGCTTGTCGCAGCTTGAAATACCTATAAAAAGCAAGATATCCTTGAATAAGTAAATCCTTGGCTGCCTCGTTGGTTGAATGGTAGTAAGCGCGACTACCGATCGTAAGGTCCTGGGTTCAAATCCCGGGTTAGGTACTATTGCACTTTTCTAATTTAGAACTTCTAGTAGTGACTCTGAGTATGGATCTATGCCGGGTGTACGGCAATAGGCTCACCACCTATTCAATGACACGTTAGCGTAACTGGTATAACGTGCCTCCTCCTCTCCTCAGCCTAGCCCTTCAGGTATTAAAAGCGTGATGTCACGTTTTTAGTAGATTCCTCAAGTTGCAAACACAAAATAGGGCCAGGCCAATGATGTCAACAGCAACATAGTCCAATAAATATAGTAGAATAATAAATTCTTCAAAGCATTTCCAATGATAACATTTTTGACACTCACCCAACATGTTGTTTTCCTGACAAATGGTCATCAATTCTCTGCTGTGCGTCTCCAACAATTAAAAATGCTCCACATACTGGACAAACTTCCATCTGTTTTTCTTGAGCTGCAGCTAGTTCTGCTGTCATTGACCAATGGCTGAAAAAATCATACTACATATGAAAATTACGAAAAATAAAAAAAATTGGCTGTATTTGAATATCAATCACAATCTGTATCTATGTATAAATTGAGATTTTTAAAATGCTAGTATTGTATTACTTGACTACCTCATTGGTCAAGTTTTTTCAAGTGTGAAGTCCTGAGTTCAAATTCTGTGTTGGGTACTAGTAGATTTTTGTAATTTAGAAATTCTAGCAATGACTCAGAGTCTGGGATTGTGCCCAGTGTATGGCAATAGGCTAACCAATTATTCCATGGGACTTAAACGTAACTGGTGAAACTTAGAAGTGTACTACACTCCTCTGCCTATCCCTTCGAGATTACAGGTATGATTTTACATCATAAACGGAACCAAAATTAACTGAACATACATTATGTATTATTTACATGAAACAATTGCTGAATAATTAAGTACAATATTAACATGTGAATTACAATTTCTCATTGTTTTTTAATGAGAGAGAGACCAAACTATATCTTGCAATTTGAAACTGGCCCAAAAAAAGCTAGTATCAAAAAGCTTCTTGTGCTATTACAATTCATATTTAATTTTTAAAAAAGTAGTGATAAATAAGATATTTTTTTTAAAAACCTTATACAAACCTATTTTCCTGTTGTTTGAGTAGTTGTTCTTTCTCCTCTTTCAGTCTATCACAGAGTTTCATGAGACCTTGCGCCTGTTCCACATTGCCACATGTGCCTGCCTCCTCTGCTTCCTGCACAAGGCCCGATATCTTCTCTGATAATAGCTTCACCTAAAGAAAAAAGTTGTTAAGTACTTTTTTTTATTATGGCTTAAAATGTGGTCATAACCTGGTGCTTTTCGTGCTAAACCTTATATACAGGCAATAAACCTGGACACACATCTCTCATTTTAAACAAGTGTGTATTTTATGATTTAAAAAATGTTAATTGAAACCACCAGTAACAACTAAATTCTTGGGCCAGTAAATCCTCATATCTATTGTAACAGACCAGGATTCAAAACTATTAAAATGATTTTTCATATCGGTGAGTCTCTACCAGCAGGTTAAAAATAAAATTTGATGCTTGAATGATCCTTGCAACCTTGCACATTAATTTTTGGACAAGTGCCTACCCTCACAATGAATTCTTTTGAACATTTAAGTCTTCTATACCCATTTTTGAATCAAAATTATATTCTAGCTTGATGCTAGAGCTAGATTGTGATTCAAAATTACAAAATTAGTTACAGATGTTGCTATTTCTGAGTACATTGTCTTTAAACTTTAACATTGCAATACACACACTAGGTATATTCATGCTTAGTAACATGGAGTTTGTAATAATGTGATGTGTGTATTAGACATTTATCAGTTGTGTGATAACATTTGAATGTTATGACACAAACCCAAACTACATTACGAGGCAATTGTTGTTACCTAAATCTATGTTGTGTTAAAACATCTACAATAGTATCTACAATAGTATGTACAATAATAAATTATCTCATAAAAAAAGTAGACACTTCAAACTCACACATACTGTTTGTTTCTCATACTACTCTACCTAGTAATTACCTGTTCCTGATTTTTTTCAGTTTGAGCTTGAGTCATTGGAGGTCCCTCTGGTTTGGAGTTCATCAGTTCTAATCTTTGCTTGCCCTTTTGGATCTTCCCTGGAACGGTAAAATAAAATTCAAAATTGTCTTATGCAACATCCTACATTTAAATATTGGAAAAATGTGCATACTAGATCCTAAAGTAGGTCCTAGATACTTATCACTTACTCATATAGTTTTATGATTCAGTATGTTTAATAGCATATTTTTTATATACATATAGTATGTTTGTTGCTTGTCCAATTTGAGAAATTGTATACTCACTCTCAACATCACTAATCATGTGCCGACAGAACCGTAGGAATTCTTCAACATATTGGGCCTTTTTGTATGAAGACTCTGCTCTCTCAAACAATTCTTTGACCTCATCATCGTGCACCTTTGGGCAAACTCCCAGATCTGCCCTTGTGTTGACAAATAAGTCATGAGGGCAGAACTTCACCATGTAGTATTTACAATACTGTCAAAAAATCATATATAAAGTTTGAGCCATTTATTAGTAACTATTATAAGTAATAAATAACACCTGTTATGTGATTAAAAAAAATACATGACTTAAAATGACAAGCAAGACAATTTTTTTTTATTTCCTCAGATTTTTTTTTATTTTCAGCACTAGCAAACAGGCATATGGGCCACCTGATGGTAAGTGGTCACCGTCGCCCAAGCACATGTACAAGATCTGAGGTATTGCCAATGCTTTGCCGGCTTTGAAGGAGAGCTCTTTTCACACTTCTCTTAAAGAGCCCCATATCATAGCGCTCCGGAAATATCGCAGAGGGAAGCCCAACTTTATCTATCCTTTCCTTACTCTAATATTAATTCATTTGTCAATAAAGACAATAGAATTCCTAATACACAAATCTATGCTACGATAGCAGTGATGGTTTCTAGTCAATACAGCAGTAGCCATATAATATAGTATGAGTAGATAGTCAAATTAGGAAGGACCTCATACAGGTCCGAAACAAGTCGGGCCATCCCGAAAAACGCACGTGAGTTAAGCCGGTACATATATAATCAGTTAGTCAAACACTTTCGCCAATCACACAGTTTAGCAATCTAGGGCTTTAAGTGGTTGAATTTAAAATTCAAAAAAAGAACATTGTTTTTTATATAATTATACTATAACCTCATTAATGAGCATTAAATAGAAATGTTTTGGTAGTTATTGTTTCTATAATATGTAGGTATCTAGAACAATATATTTAATAACATTAATAACTATTCCACGTCTATCTATGAGGTTGTAAATATTTCAATGTAATCCTGAGAAACGATTGAGGTTATGAGTCGTGTCTTAAAACAGTTTTCATTTGACGTGTTATTATCGCATACCTCTTGATCCTCCCAGTTCGGTTTCTTTATTTTCTCATTTGGATTTGTATTTCGATGTCTCCCCATCAACTCATCTAACAACTGAGCGGCTGCTAGAACCGCCATAGTGAACTACAACTGGTATATCTCAACTAAACTTATAAATAACACCAAACGTATTATAAATTAACTAAGTAACAATAACGATAATACATAGGTGACATTTTTTGCTACGTAATGAACGGAAAACATTTATGAATTACAAACATTTCACGCTTGCCGGAACTTACAAACATAGACAGAACCACAAAATCAAATCATAGAAAGAATGCTACCCAGTTTATAAATTTCGTGGAACTGGCAAACCAGTGTATGGGACTCAGACTCACTGTTCGGTAAACCGTCTAGCACTTCCAAGTTCCAGTATGCAATACATCACAGATAATAATAATTCAGACAAACCAATGCTGTAGATAATAATTTGAAACTTTGAAAATGACATTAGTTAATATAAAATCGGTGACCACGCCACTTATCAGCCTGGGAATGTTATTCTGAAGCTAATTGTTGCTGTAGCAATTGCAATTGTTCTAAACACCTCCTTAAATTACAATTCAAGTGTCCTAAATATAAATTTAGTTTAATTTGTTTATATAAAATAAAACACGAATATGACTCAATACAGTTACCCTAACATAAAACACAAACACAGAAAAAAATTTGTCAGGACATAATAATTGAATACAGAATTAATTTGAATGAAGTCAGGAAAGAAACTTTTCAAGAAACATTACGAAAAAACTGTTTTTCATTAGAAATTGACACATTATTAACAAAATAATTTGCACTAGTTAAACTGTTTATGCAAATTGCTACCTACCTACATGTTATTTATTTTTGAAAAACCTTTGTGTTTAATAAAATATTCAACATAGTCATACTAACATAGAGGTGTACTATTATGTTTTCGCAATTTTTTTTTATAGGTGATACTAAATACACTTTTATATTTTGTTCTTTAAACCTATCATATTGTAAATAAAACGACATTTAAATCTAGTCTAGCTTCTACAGCTAATAGATAGATTCTTGTTTATGTTCATACGACATATCTGTCAACGTCAGCTGATTCATTAAATTGGACAAGCTCATTTTTGTTGTGATTATTATCGATAGAGTTATGTTTTTTAAATAAGTACTGTTTATTAAAGTCTATTCGTATTAGAGTCAATAATTTAAAAATTATATTAGATCCTAAGAACTCGAGAAGTAGTCATTGTGTAAATTAAATATGGGGGCATTGTTTGGTAAAAGTAAAAAGGTAGTCAGCAGAGTTACTGAACAGGATAAGGCAGTTTTACAATTGAAACAACAGAGAGATAAGCTTAAACAATATCAAAAGAAAATAGAATTAAACTTAGAAAGAGATCGGCAACTAGCCAAAAAGCTTCTTGCTGAAAATAAGCGTGACAAAGCAAAATCGTTATTAAAAAAGAAAAGATACCAAGAACAATTACTACAGAATACAGACGCGCAGTTAGATAAGTTGGAGCAGCTAACTCATGATCTCGAGTTTACCCAAATTGAGATTCAGGTACATAATTTACTACTAAATAGGATTAAACTTTCTATATAGTGTATATAAAATGTATACAAAAATGTATCTTCCCGTATTCGTAATATGTTACAAAAATTATAGAAACTTGACCCTGTTTTTATTTTGTTGAATGATAGCGAGAGTAGAGTAGAATGCTTTGTTTTTTATCCACACTGTGGGCCTAAAAACGTTTTCTTTATACTCTTTTGATTATTAGTTTCCAATTGAAGAATTTATAAAAAATGTAATTGCATTCAATCATATTATTAAAAGTTATTATCATCATGGTAATCACAAAATAATTTCTGTATATCATGTTATTGCAACCTAAAGCTAAATGATTCTTTAGACAAAAAACGATTTTCATTTACAGGTCTTAGATGGTTTGAAAAATGGTAATGCAGCTTTGAAGAAAGTCCATGATATACTAAGTATAGATGAGATAGAGAAAATTATGGATGAGACTAAGGAAGGCATTGAGAAACAAAGAGAGATAGATGAGCTTATATCAGGTCAATTGACAGAAGAAGATGATGAGGCTATTGAAGCTGAACTAGAAACAATTCTTGATGTTGGGGAGGCACTGCCTGAGGTCCCTACAGATGAATTGCCTAGTCCAATACCTGAAGAAGTACCAGAAAGGCCACAAAGGACAAAGTCTGCTCCAAAAAAGATTGCTGTTGAAGCTTGAAGTAAAGATTAGCAAAGTCCATGCATTATATTGTACATAAGAATTTAAGCAACATATATTTTTACTTTTATTTTTGTATTTTAATCACCATCTATTAATTCTTGATATTATCTCAACTCTACTTAAAGGATACAACAGGAAGAATATTAGAATAATTGGGTAAACAGACCTGAAACAACTTTTAATATATTTGAAAGATATAAGCTGTTACCAGACACCTAGCAGATGTGTATCATCAAAATTATAACTGGCACCATTAATACAAATGAAATAACAGTTTATGAAAGAAAATACATTTGGATCAGTAAAAAATAAAATATACAGATTCTTCTAAGCAAAAAGATGTTTATTTCATGAATGAAATTATTTCATACACATAACATGCACAAAAGGATAGGAAATAAGGCAAACAGGGAATATTCAGATTTCTTAAAAGGAAAAGTTTTTATTTCATATTATTTTGGTATAAATAAATATACCAAATTTTTTTTTTACCTTATGGCAATTAACTACCCCTTCGGAGATTACCTGCATATTGTTATTTTTGTATCAAGTCCATGCCACCACAAACTGCCATCTATCAGGTCTAAATGTTACAATAGCACTGGCTGATGTGATACTAAAACCTTTTTTGTGTCAATGTCATATTTGAGTTTTTTTTAAAATTGTGGTGTCTACAAAAGAATTTGAACTCTGTATTCTATTATACCTTTGCATTTTTCATTGAATGTTTGTGCTTATTTATATAGCAACAAGTCTTTAAAGATAGTAGATGAGTACTAAATATAAAGGAAATCGATGAACAAAAATATCAAAAAACTTTTGTCATATTTTAATCTCATTCATATCAAATTACTGAACATAACTTATGTTTTAGTACAAACTATTGTCTAAGGATTTAGATCTTCTATAAAATATAAATTAGCGTGGCACCATTGAAGATAAAAAGATTATTACCATTGGCCCTGTTACAAAGTTATCTCAATGATTAATCACACCTTAATGAAATCTTAAAGACGATTTAAAATCGTATATCCCATCTTTTTTATTCTAACATGTTGTTCCATATTTTCGCCAGTTAACATAAATGATATATTTTATTAACCTTAATTTAACATCAGAGTATAACTATAAATTATATCTAACTATGTACAAGTAAAATATATATACTATTTTATGTTTTACAAGCTGTGTTACAATAATCACTGAAGTGATTACAACACCACTCCGTGTTCCAGTGGTATATACCTAAGCTAAGCGATACAGCCACCAGTAATGACATTTACACATTACAATTACAGTTTAAGTAAATTTATTTTTTTATCACACCTTGTACTGTACATAAATGGCAAAGTATATATAATCATAATGTGTATTGGTTAAAACCATAAAATTAGTACAAAATTAAATAATAAGTTAGTCACAGTAGGGATGTAGCGAGACAATATATTTAATTCATTTCTCGCCGTTTTGTGGTCCCCAATACATATAGGCTATAAATAAAATGTTTAATACTCTACACATTTTTACAAACAAATCTTTTTTAAATTAAAATACCTATAAAAGCAAGATAAGGTACATGATATACATGACATGTTCATTGTGATTATTGTAAAAATAAAAAAAGAACATTTACAGGTTAAAAGATGAAGTCACACAATGAAAAAGTATTATAACAAAAATTATTTGGGTATAATATGGTGTATCTCTGTAAATATGACACTTGGTAGAAATTTATATTTGTAGAGAATTTTCCATGAGAAGTTTTAAGTGCAATATTATGCAAACCACAGAAAAGTTTTTAAGTCTTCGCTCTATGCATAACATAATTTCTAGTTTTATGCTAAAATTATTGTAGGACAATTGATCATTTTTGAAACATCTCATGATTTGCATCCCATAATTTTGTTAGTAAAATACCTAAGAGTAATCCTGAAGGAATGTATAATATTGAGACAATATACTAATAAATTACTACCAAATAGAAGAAGCACTAAACTGTGGTTTGTTGTCATTCTAATTTTATTGATGTAACTTCTTAATAATCCTTATTTGCACTAAGAAAATAATTATTTAAATGACCAATAAATAAGAATTATAAAATAAAAGCAAGAAACCAAAAATAATGGCTAATAAATTTAATATAGAAAATTAGTTGCAAAATTTTTGTAACTATAAACATACATGATTGATTTTTGTTTAAAAAATCTTATATACATTATTTAATACATATCTTACAAGGGCTTTCGTGATCCATCCTTTGTTAACGTTATTTACAGCTTATCTATACAAATCCTGATACCTTCGCGGAGACATAGTATTATGCCTGTTGAATATTTGACTTTTTCAGATTCCTTTATAATTTTGAAATATTTCTTTTCGAAACGCAGACAAGTTTCAGTAATCATTCACGTTTGGAATCAAACGATATTTTTTGTTATTTAACAGAGAATAAGTGTTTTATTCTGTTTATAAAATATACATTTGAATTCGGTTAACTACACAAATATCGCCGCGACATTAATGTAACATATACGCAAACTAGTGGTACTTACTTCCTTTTTACTTTTAAATCGATTACAACGTTTTATTACCACAGTCTTCAAGAATAACATGGATATTTGATATGAACTAACATTAAACATATTCATAGGGATTTTTTACAAGAATTTACCAAACCTTTAACTTTTCATATAAAATTACTTCTATGGCAGCATCTAGTCTTATTGCGTTAGTTTACCACATGACGGTTGAAATCTAGGGGAAAAAATTATTAACCATTATGGACAAAGGGCATGAGTTTGTCTATGCGCTGGTAAATGAAGTTGTAGTAAAAATTTCAACATATTTAAGATACAGTTATATTTATTAGTTGAACTGATTCTATAGTTTCATAGTACAGTTTGTAGATATTTAAGGCAGAGACTTTATACAATTGAGGGGCTCAGTTTTTGTAATACTCAATTTATATATCTATAATAATAATTCTAAACAAGATTACAGATGGTTAAACATAAAATGAACTTTAATAAATAATAATCAATCAGCCCAATAGTTATTTTTAGGTATTAAAAATGCATTGATTGTATGCATGGGAAAAACACTACATGCAGTATTTATGCAAAACATATGAACACAAGGATACCAAATAAACGACATGTACAGTTAGATAGATTTGTGAAACACAAAACATTTCATCAATCACGAGGTAGATAGTTGCCGATTTGACCACCTCGGCAGTGATCAATAAAATTTTCCTTGCAACTGTTAAACATAGGAAGTTATTTGGAGGACTGGTAATTGTTGAATACGATCTGTTTGGGGAGAGGTCTAGTAGTTGACAGTGACGGTGTGGTGCGCTATCGCGGTGCCGGCGTGGTGCTGCGAGCTGGCCGTGTGCGTGAAGGTGCCGGTCGCTACGCTGGTGGCGTTGCTCGGTGTTGCCGTACGGACTTGCTGTAATAGCAATAAATTGGTTTCAATAATTTTTCTTGTACATAGATACAAAAAAGGATATTTTCTTTCCAGTACTCATATAAGATTACATACTTGACTTGTGATCTGCATCACAGCTGTATTGGTTTGCTGGGTTTGTGCTATGTTGGTTTCTGCAGGTCTACTTTCTGATGATGAAGCCCTGTAACATTAAATATATACTCTTAATAACTCTAATGATTTGTTGTGTTACTTGGTTCCACCACAGAGCTATTAAATTTTTGTAATTTAACATTTACTGAAACTTTATCAAATGTTTACTCCATATGATTTATGGAAAGGTTCTAAAAGGAATGCTTGAATTGTACCTAGTGTCGTGTTTCCGCTCAACCAGGTCAGGTGGATCCTTTTCACACTTATTGCAGTCGCCGCAGTCGTCACCTTCGGCTGCCGGCTCCGTGCTTGTGCCGCTGTCGCCTGCCTCCGTGTGCGTTCGCCTGTGCGTCACCAGGTGACCTACAAACGACAGACTAGCTTACTAGAAATACATATCAACTTCAACATTACCTTTTCGCATCTTTATACTATTAGGGACACCAGGTACGTTGATAAAATATTGAATATAGCTCTGGGAAGCCATGTTTCTAACAGAGCACGTGCCAATAAAATTCAATGCAAACAATCATCTAGTTTCAGCCCATTCACACAGCTTTTGTCATTCCCCAATACAATTAACTTATGTAAAGTATAGTTCCATACCATTATGCCAGAACTATAAGTTACTTACATATATCCTATTCACCTGCATTTCTGTGTATTATTTAATATATTAAGTTTAACGTGATAGTAATAATAAGTTTAAACAGCTATCATGAATAGTATCCATACAACAGTACAATTACACACTCACCTTTACACATAAATTCTTTTGAACAGACTTCGCAGCGGAAAGGTTTGGAGTTACTCGTCTTGTTGTGCGATCTCTCGTGGAAGAGCAAATTACCCTTTAACGCAAACGATTTACCGCACTCGCTGCAGCTGAACGGTCTTTCGCCGCAACTGTGCGACCTGTAAGCATTAAATGAAAAATTACAAATACGGACATTGAAACTCTCGAACTCTTTAATTCAAAATCTGATTTCAAGTATACACTAGTACCTTAAAGGTAGACTATTTTCGTGTACAGAACAGAAAGTATTAAAAGTATGCAATCTGTAAAATGAGAGATTAAAGTAGGTTATAATGGCACAAACAGATTGGTTATTACCAATTGCTTGCAGAATCAAAATAATGTAATAAAAACATCTATGATGATCAATCCTAACAATTGTTGGTGTTCTTGTTTTTGTCTCCAATTAAATACAATTTTTCAGGTTAATGTAAGAAAATATTAAATATGGAAATTCCTAGAACTAAAATTGCATGTAGCAACGTGTGCAGACAACAAAATTACCTCATGTGGTTATTGAGGCCCTCCTTCCTGGTGAACGGTTTAAAGCACACTTTGCAAGCGTGCGGCGTGTCACCCGTGTGTTGTTTCAAGTGGTTTGTTAAGTGCTCCTTGCGTGTGAACGTCTTGTGGCAGAATTCACATCGATGAGGAGAGTCACCTGTGTGTATCCTGGACATTGAAAACAACAATTATTCATTAATATTGTGTTATTTTTATACAACTATAAACTAATATACATGTCCATTAGCATACAATTAAACCCACTGATGTGCCTAAATATTATTCTTGTATTCATCATCATTATCTGCCTATTTCAGTCCACAGCTGGGCATAGGTAATACAATTAGAGCCATTGCGCCCTGTCCTCATCTATTATTATTAGCTTTTATTCGTGTATTAGTTGTATATTATCCTATTTTATTGTCTAATGTCACAATAAAGAGACAAAGGCATGCTCACCTGACATGATTGGTAAGATGTTCCTTGCGCGAGAATGTCTTGGTGCAGAAGGGACACTTGTGCGGCGTCTCGCCAGTGTGCAAATGCACGTGGTTCGTAAGGTGCTCCTTGCGCGAGAACGACTTCGTACAGTACGTACACTTGAACGGAGTTTCGCCCGTGTGTTGCCTGTAATACAATGAACATTTAGAATTGTACCACTTTTTATTCATTAATATTTCTCAATATGGGCGGTATCGCTCGCTTTTACTTTAGTAGTGGTTAGAGGGAAAAACGGTATATATTTTCAAAGATGAATAATTATGCTCCTCTAACAATTTATCGAAATTTAGTACGAATTATTTATGTATATTTTAAAGGGCGTTTTATTTATCGACATCGTAGTTATTACGTAAAGTTGTTATTTATATTCTCTGCAAATTAATTATCACATAGTGTAATGGGGAAGTAACACACCGGGAAGACATCTGCACACCTTACGAATTCTTTATCATTTTCTGTAAGACGTGTGAAGTCTGTCAATCGACGTACATTTGTCCAGCATGACCAACTACGGTCTAAATCCTTCTCATCCGAAGTGACCCGTTTCCAAGAATGGAGCAATAAAAAAGTGATGCTACATAGTAATCGCTTAGATTTTAGAGTCGCGCTGAAAACATTTCTATCGTTAAAATGACCGTGAACATCACAAGAGCGATGTACACGTTTACGTTTGAGCGGGTGTGAGAGCGGAGTGAGAGCGGAGTGAGCACGTACCGCACGTGGCAGACGAGGTGCTCCTTGCGCGTGAAGCTCTTGTTGCAGTAGGAGCAGGCGTGCGGCGCGTGGCCCGTGTGCTGGCGCACGTGCTCGGTGAGGTGCACCTTGCGGGCGAACGCGCGCGGGCAGTACGTGCACATGTGTGGCGTTTCGCCCGTGTGCTGTCTGCGCAACAACAACAGTACATTCCGATTCGTACATGGTATTTACGTGTGTTTAAACTTTAATATCGTATGTTGCAATCGAGGGCGGAGCGGACGGATCTCGAGTTTGACTTCCCGAAGGCCCAAATCGGAATGCACAATGCTGTGCTACAGATGGAACGGTGAAACTTCACACAAATGCCGTATTCGAGTCTAAGGGGGCGGCCCCGTTGTAGTAAGATTTATAACTTCAATCTAACTTAATTCATTCAGTTTTACCTTACCTTACCGGCGCTGTCCGCATACATTCTATTTACATGCATACCGATATAAATATAGACATGCCTCGGGACTTGTGTGAACAATCTACGATTTTGATATTAATATTTCTATGGCGGTCGATTGTAGCACAGCATTGTCGAGTTATTGCAACATTGAATATTCAAATTTAACCTTACAACTTGGAAAAACATGTTAAATTCATTGGAATCCTAAAATTGAAATTATATAATAACCATATGTAAATTACAATGCATGCACTATAATAATATCAGATACTGAGCATTACATTACAAGGACGAAACTAACACCTAGTATATAACTACTGACGGTAGACATACATATAATACATAATAAAATAAATATCTTCTAAACTTACCTTTTGTCAGAAGTACTCACAGTAAGGAAATAAGTTGTGGCTAATTAACAAATAATTTTTCCGCACCATCAGCAGTGTAGTTTCAATGCCAGAAATTGATTTATATAGTTATGATATTATTACTTGGTGTGTATATCAAATGTGTTACATTTGTTCATTTTCATAGGAATCATTATTTCTGAACCACCAGTCTTCTATACTCACCTAAAAATAATCTTAGCAATATAATATGGGTATCTCCTTACCAATACCAATGATAATTGCTAAACAAAGCTATGTGTAACTTTTACCAACCGAATCCAATTTCCTACCAAGCAGATACCACCACCTGTGTCTTCCCTTCTAAATAATAGGATTTAATGGTAAGCATACTGAACAATGTGTAACTAAATACTTACATCATTCTAAAAGTTGCGTGCTCCTCAATTTTCTTCGAATCTACATGATTGAAACTCGAAGATAGTACTACCTGCATCTAAACTAGTGAATACAAAACAATAGTTATGGAGACAGTTCTGACCTGATATGGTTGGTGAGGTGTTCTTTCCTGGTGAAGGACTTGGCGCAGTAGGTGCAGCGGTGCGGAGACTCGCCCGTGTGCTGCCGCACGTGGTTGGTGAGGTGCTCCTTGCGGGTGAACGACTTCGTGCAGAAGGAGCACTTGTGCGGAGACTCGCCCGTGTGTTGGCGCACATGATTTACTGAAAACATATATTTCTATGAAAGAATTTGAAAGTGTGTTAGTGCTTTATGTTACAAATCTAGACAACACGTCTTTTTGCTGTATTTCTATACAATCTAAAATCTATATATATAAAAAAACATTACTATTTGTCAGAATCGTAATTCTATCATTATAATATATACTTGGTGAGGTCTGAAGCGGAATCAGCTGTAAGATTTAAAGGCTCAATCAGTTTTATTTATTTTTATAATGCATAAATTGTCTTACCTAGATGGTCTTTCCTTGTGAAAGCCTTGGGGCAGTAGCCACACTGGAAGGGCGTCTCGCCGGTGTGCTGCCGCACGTGGTTGACGAGGTGCTCGCGGCGGGTGAACGACTTGGAGCAGAAGTTGCAGCGGTGCGGCGACTCGCCTGTGTGCTGCCGCACGTGGTTCAACAGGTGCTCCTTGCGGGTGAACGTTTTCGAGCAGAAATCACACCGGTGGGGAGTTTCACCTGGAATCGGACTTTAATAATAAAAAATACGGCTCCACTGCCTTTACTATTTTATGTGTTTTAGACATACGACAACAAGAATCTAGATTAATTATTCAATCAATTTGTCAGAATACAACATTTCATAACCAGCAGAACATTCTATCAAACAAACCAAATGAGACTTTTAAAAAACATGTTTACATATCAGGTAAACATAAAATATACACGTGTACAAATTATAATGAAGCCGACATAAACAGTAATCGGAAATCCAAGCCTAACACCAGAAGTAGACAAATGGGTTGGAAGATCAAAACCAGTAATTAATTGCACTTTGTGTAATTAGGCCTTTTATAAAGCCAAATAACAAAGAGTCAAACACTAGAGGGTACTGAGAGAAACTTCCTGAGAACTGAGCAACTCTTAACTGTAAACAAACTATTGGACAATACCTGCAACTATGTAATCTGCCATTGTCTTCAGTATACCTAACTTGCAGTGAACAAATTGAAAGCTATACTAACCGGTGTGCCACAATATGTGATTGGTGAAGTGTTCCTTTCTTGTGAAGGACTTGCCGCACAGTTCACAGCGGAACGGGGTATCATTTGTATGTGACCTCATATGGTTCACTAAATGCTCCCTCCTAGTATACTTCTTGCCGCATATTTGACAATGATGCGGCGTTTCACCTATTCATGTGGGGCAGAAAATAAAATGTTAATATTCAATGATGCAACTATGTCATTTAGAAGAATTATCAAATCTCCCGACACTTGTAATATAAATTGTGTAATATACAAGATTTGACTTTTAGAAGTCACATACATTTGCTCTTTAGACGTATTTTTTGGATGGTAATTTAATAGTTGAATCATTCAATAGCTTTTTTTACTTTCTGCACCACTAGGATGATTTGTTTCGGTGCAGGCTTGGAAATTCCATACAAACTCAACACTAATAGTTTACAATAAAACTTAATTAAATAAATCTAAAGAACAAGGAAACCCACTACAAAACTATAGTGATAATAAAAAATTAAATAAATCAATGACAAGAAAAAATTATCAAAAACAGCATTCAGGTTATTATTACTAGAAAAAGAAACAATGTAAAAAACATAAATAAGGACATGATAGTAATCATTAGTGAACATTAAGGCGGCATTAGAAATAGATGAAGGGAGAGGAAATATGATCATTTATTATTTTGTTACCATAACCTGTTTAACTTTTGTTTACAGAAAAAATAAATGATCATGTTTATTCTTGATTCTTCATTTACTATTGTGTACTTGAAAGAAAAAAATATATATATTTGCAAGACAATCATACGTTTATTTACATTAAAACGCAAATTTTTCGGAATGTGAACATTAGGGAAATTGAAAATATAAAAAAAAACCGAAATCAACAGTGATAAAGAATGATGAAGAAAATGTGCAAATGCAATTTGCATTATGCAAATCTTGCACATTCGGCAGTGTTATGTGTGACATAAAAAAATATATGAATTTATTCTAAGAATTTATCTTCTATTTACAACAGGCATACTAAACATAAAGCAATACATGAACCTTGTATTCATGTTTTTTAATCGACTTTTAACTGCATTCATTGTTTCACAAGCAAAAGCATTTAAAACATATAAATTTTAAGTGTGAATCAAATGTAAATCAAGGATTGTATTATAATTATCTAAATGCTAAAATTGAGCTCCTGACATTCCACTATATCTTTTACCACTTTTTCGAGTTCAGATTAACTTTACTATAATATATTTACATAGATATTTTAGCAGTCTGTTTCTACCTACATTTACAAAAGGGTAAGATAATCCAAAAGGTTAAAATATTTCAAGTCTTAAAAAAGTACTGGTTCAATATAATTATGTACTCCATGTACAATAATGAAATTATGTAATTCAAATAAGTAACTTCAGAAATAAAAATGAGATAAGCATCTAAAGTTAATTTGCTGTTTACAAGAAAGATTTAAGTGATACTCAATCTGCATGCTCAGATGCAGAAATCTCTTTAGGGCAAGCCGATGCCCAGCGGTGGAGTACGTCAGGCGGATGCTAAGGTAAAGGCAAGCGTGTGGACGGCCGGAAGCCACATACCCGTGTGCCACATGACGTGGTTCATGAAGTGCTCCTTGCGCGTGAAGCTCTTCTTGCAGATGTCGCAGCGGTGCGGCGTCTCGCCCGTGTGCTTGCGCACGTGGTTGACCATGTGCTCCTTGCGCGTGAACGTCTTAGCACAGTACTGACATCTGCACACATACATTGCTACTTTACTACTCGTCAATGTACATATAATATAATGAATATCAATATTTTCATCTGACTGAAAGGATGCGAGCAGTGTAGCTAAACTTAATTCTGAAACCTTTTGCAGACGTGTGCACAGTTTTTGAAAGAATATTTATTAGAACTTCGAAAAAAATTAGGAAATTACCTGTAGGGTGTTTCTCCAGTATGACTTCGCACGTGGTTGTCGAGATGTTCTTTCCGCGAGAATGTTTTATGGCAGGTGGTGCACGCGTACGGTTTGTCTTGTGTTAACCTCTTCGTTTGCCTTTCGGCAGGGTCGCCCGCTGTCGTATGAAAAAGGTGTAATTTACATTAATAAAGGATGAAATGAAAAGTATCTTGATATTTGTGTAACAATGTATATTTCTTTGGTCAACGACATATTTCATTATTGAATAGCAAAGGTGAATGCAATGATGCAATGGACAAACACATTCAAAATAATGAGTACGCCTATATCAAAGAGCGGTTCTGCCAATAAAGCCGACCTATTATTGCGTGAACAATATTTTCTTAAGCCTGTGTTTTTATGGATAATCCAACTTAATTATTACCTAAGTGACATTTTCCATGTCTCGATAATTCCACGGGATTCGCAAACGCTGTGCCACATACTTGACACGTGTATGGTTTACTTTCTCCGTGATATCGCCTGTGAAACAATAGAAATGTTACCATTAACTTATTAACAACAACTTTCAATTATTTTGATTACTTATTTCTCTAAAAGTTTATTATTTTAACACTATTAATATTTTCTGTACTTAATATTAAATTTTACCTAATTTTTGTAATTATAATTACTTTAAATGTATACAAAAAATCCTTACCTATGAACAATAAGTTGATAGCGGAATTGAAATATCTTCCCGCAAATATCACATGCGTGATGGCCGGGCGAGGAGTCCGCCTCCGACATAGCCGCGCTTGTTCCAGCTTCTGACTCGACTTCGCTTATTACCTGATCAAACACATCAGTCTTTTATAAGTACTATCGAGTTTCGTTTAACAATGGATTTTCTTTGTCAGCTAGACTTCAAGCCCAATAATTAAGGCAGTGCCGCTAAATGAAGTCTCTTCATAACTGAATAAACAACTGACTTTACTGAAAGGGAATTTTTTAAAACGTTACAATGAAATGTATTAAATACCTTAGTTTGCTGTTGACCTTCAGTGTTCAGTTTGCCAAACACCTCGTGGTAGGCGAGCAGTTGTGAGAGATCTTCTACGTTCACTTTATACATCGCGTGAAGATCGTTTTCCGCCGCACCCGCTGATATCTTGACTACTGCACCTTCCATGCCCATGGCGCCGACGTTCTGAATTATATAACATATATTAAAGATATGCATATCAATAGGCGCACCCAGTAGTCCATGGTGTGATATAAACATAACTGACGAAACGTGAGAATATACTATACTTTTCTGCCTACCTTTTAGGGAATTAGAGGCACAATGTTACGTAATACATATGAGAAGTTGAAGTAAAAAAATGTTACTAGTGTCAATTCACCTTTTGAATCGAGCTGACGCCAAGATGTTGATAGCGTTTTTAATGCATATAAACAATAATGTGATTTAATGTCATGGAATATGATATTATTTTGTATTGTACCGATTGTATTTTATTATCATCGGTGACTCGAAATTATGGAGAGTAAATCAAAATAGGATCTAACAAATACCTTCAAATCCTTTATTTCCTTGATCTCTGTGGGTATTGCGAACTGAGTTGCCTCAATTTTGCCAACGGCCTTCTCGTCCTTGACGATAGAGAGCGGGTCCGCCACGCTCGTCTCTATCGAGGTGGTGCCGTCCGGGTTCTGCGTCACTAAGATATTGGCCGGTTCGCCGGTCGCCTGTTCTATTCGCACTACGCTATCAATCACCTGCAATGATTACTTCGTATTAAATACACAATAAATACAACCGACTTCCTTCTATATCAGTGAATATTATAAATTACTTGTAAATGAAGAACAGACGGTAGTAGGTACGTATATAGATTGGTACTCATTGTCTATGAAGAGGTTATGCACAATAACTTCAAAAATAGAAGTAATCCTTACTCTAAATATAAATTTAACATTGAGAAAATTCTATTTCTATCCTCTCTAGCAAACCTAGTGAAGCACAGTAAATAAGACCAAGATATACTATACAAATATATGTACATTTTTAGAAAAAGAGTTTTTGGTGTGTCTATTATTAAATCATTAATCATCATTAAAATATTTTGTGACGAGAAAAAATACATACATACAATCATCAGTCAAAACTAGTTTCATAAATTTTTCTAATACACCCATTTTTCAAGTTTCACATAAAATAAGTATATTTATTATTTTCATGTTTCAAATTTTTTCCTACCTGATGATGGCCCACGATTTGTTGCAACTGATGGACAGTGAGAGTATGGTCTGTTGGCATTTTGATAGCCTCATGTAGATCCTCCTTGTCAACAAGTTTGCCTGCTCCCGGCTCTACCACAGTGACTATCCCATCTTCACTAACAGTTAATTGGATCTATAAATCAAACAGTAATATAAGTAATCTTGTTAAGAAGTAAATTCGAAAAGACTCGAAATTAATGAGCCTGTCATATTACTTCACTGAACATGCGACTAAAATAATAATACTGAAGTTTTACTACTTAAAAGAGATTAATAAATATTACAGTATAACAAATCAAATAGAATGTAGTAAATCAAATTGACATAAACATTTCCTTTGTAAAGCATGTCTAATGTAAAAAGTATCATTGATGTTCTTTCACAAGTCCGAACATGCCTGTGTATCGAAAAAAGTGCATCTAATGTGCAAGCTGATTGTTTCTAAATGAAAAAAAATAATAAATGTGTATCTAACAGTACTTGTCTAAAATTCAATTTGCAAAACATTACAAACAAATTAATTAAAAACATGCAAAATTTTGCAATTTTTGTTTCCCTTGTAAAGTAGAAACTTTACAGACTAAACTTTCTCTAGTTTTACTATAGTAGTATTGAGATAAATTACTATTTTCTTTTATATTTACTTATAATTATAATTGCATTCAAATGTTCCTATAACACATTGTCAAACTCACCTCACTGACCTGCAGGGTAGTGTAATATAAAGCAGCGTGAAGTACAGGATATATTTATTACAAATATAAACATTGGTCAAATGGAATATAGGAATTTGTACAGAATATAGTGCTTATAAAATATCATGACAGCAAATTTGCAGTGTACATAATGACACATCTATATCTCCGACCAGAATTAGGTTTTTCGCTCAAGGACAATAAGTATAATTAGATCTCAACTTGCCAAACCTATTATTTGTTACAAAAATTTGGTGATAATCATACTGCAATAGAGTGATATTATCTGCTGTAATGCTTCCCCCTTGAGTATGCTAGGTATCATTAACAAATTATTAACATATTTACCGATACACACTCAGGCAGGTATCCATCCAAACACAGATCCAGAAAATGACTAAATATATTTTCTTTTATTAACTGCCCCAATGGAAAGCTAACATGAACTCAAACTGCATCAATAATACATTTAATTTAATTGTTCTTTTTTCATTAATCATATCATACAATTCAATAGCAACATTAAATTTAAGAGTACAATTTTATAAACAAACCTGTTGATTTGCATGGTCTTGTCGTGTAGCTGCCAAGAGTTGTTGTTGCAGTAAGTGTTGCTGTTGTTGTTGCTGTTGATGTCCCTAAGTAGAGAAAAACAGGTATAAAACATGGTAGAATATATATGACAGGTGGGCCCGACTAGTGAATTGCATCGCTAATGTTTACCAGTCCGCAGGCAGAAGAATCTACAATTAATCAGTACGAATTAAAATTATTAAACAGTCAGTACAATTAGAAAGAATAAATTATTGAAAGAAATAACCACAAATTATTTGCATAGTTTACACACAATTGTAATTCTTAGAAAAATGTACTTGAAAACATTTACAAATATTCAACAATGACAAGTCTGAAATACAAATATGATTATTAAGTCTATGATTGTCAGTTTAATTCTTCTTATGTAGTTCTCTAAGACATCAAAACAATATATATGTTTTGCAGGGTCGATGTTTTTGGTTCTTCTTAAAATTGTTGTTAATTATTTTAATGAAATCATAGACCATGAGATAATTAATGGCTGTCATTTGTTTATGTAATGGACCCACACCCCAGTAGATTTATTATATTCCCTTAATAGATGGTTTCTTATTTTGAACAGATTTAAACATATAATTTGCTGATTTCCACAATACTTATAAAAAAATAATACATATAAAAAAATACATTTATTCGTGCTATGTATTAAGACCAAATAAGATTTTTTCTGCCGTTTACCATGCACACAGTAATCTACCCAGTTAAAATAGATGTTATTGTCTCTGCATGCAATATGATTTCTCAATGTTGAAAAAATAAAGAATTTTGTATATTAGTACTAAATTAGATATAAAAATTTCATGCAGGTACTGCAACCACATAACATATTATTCCTATTGTCTACACATCAGCAACATGTTTTAGCATTCCGGCTATTATCAGAGTGGGTTACCACATGATTTACCATATCAATGTTATGGTGTTGTACAAACTCGACCCGATTATTGGGTACCTGCTGGTGAGAGTTCTGGCTTGCGCTCACTGTCACCTGTGTCCCACTAGATGCCTGCTGCGTTGTGAGCTCCTGCTGCTGACCATGTGTCACAAGCGCTTCTAGAAATTAAAATTAATCTATTTCAAATTAAATACTGAGTAACAAATTTAGTTTAATGAAAACAAGCTTTTATGCCATAACTATTCGGAACAATCAACTATTTAAGAGTTTATAACAAAAAAAATATTCTTTATAACATTGTCAAACTGAATGAATAAAGGAAAGCTTTGTAATAGTGGAATTGCATACCTGATGTCCATAGTAATTCTTGGATTTAAAATTTTTATTTCAGATTTTACTTGTAAATATAATATCACACAATATAAAGTAGGGTCAACTTTAAAGTAATGTTATAACATTTTAGAATGCATTATAAAAATAAATGGCATAATAATTGATAATAAAATAGCTATACTGTATTATACTATAAGGTGATATATAAAAAGACGATAAAAATGATAAATCATATACAATTAATGGATGTGAGCTGATGGTGAAATTATTTTCGTGAGTGTACAAAAATTTATAACTGACAACTTTTCAGTTGTCAGCAGTAAGCACTTTATGATCAGATATATGATTTAACTAAAATCATAAAGTTATAGTATTATTAAACATAAATCATATCCTATTATAATATACTTCCTCCTAAAATAGCAGTTATGTTAAATATGTATACTATAAAATTAGCTTACCATGAGTCTGTCCAGATTGGGTGGCAATAATTTGAGGGACAGGTATCTGCTGACCTGCCGCAGATACTGTAACCTGTTGTTGCCCTGCATGATGTCCAAGTATAATATTTGGATCACCATTGAGTATGCTGTGAGTCTGACCAAGGTCCTGTAACAGCTTGCATAGTTAACACAAGAATAGATTAGTTACATTTGCCAGTTGCCATCATAACAATTACACTGCTAATGACAAAAGCGTGAAGCTGAAATGTTAGTATGGTAACTGACTAATGCATGAATAAAGGTTAAACATTTATTATATATGTACATACAGTATGGCACATTCGCAAAAAAAATATCCTGACGAAAACGGATATTTTATGATATACCTAAACAATGAATATCGTAACGTACCCCTTGATGTTAAAGAAATGTTGAGATGAATATGAATGATCTGCCTGGCGCAAAAAAATATTATTTCATATATACCTGTACAGGTTTTCCATTTTCTATTCTGGCATTTGTAGGCAAATTGTATACTGATACTTGTGGTAATGGTCCAGGGAACAGATTTGTAAACACCCAATACTTGGCAACGCTCGACAAAGCTACGTTCACGGCTGCCGAGTTAACAGAGTTTACTCTTAAGTCGGTCGCTGACGTTGTCGGAGGTAGATTATTGCCCTGCTGTTGTTGCTGCGCAGATTGAACTCTTTGGTTCTGCGACTGTAATATTTAACATTCATATATAAACATTGAACACAAACGATGTACACTTCATAAAAACTTCGATCATAATCACTCGAACCTCCGAATTGCCAGGCGGCTGGCCACCACCCGTATTGATATTGTGATGTTCTTGATTCATTTTCAGTCCTTACAAAACTATACACATATAATTCTAGAAAAATTATTTACAAAAACATAACATATTTTAGAATTCTACGTATCGGCATTGTCATAATTTGACTGTCATCGAAATGGAAGCGCGGGGGACGCGACGGGCCGCCATTATGAAACTTATCACACAATAACATTTTTCGAACTGTTCTTGTAAATGCTTATTTTTTAACACAATATTTAGTAATGGCAGTAGTTCTACAGAATAATAACATTTATTCACTAAAATCAACTATTTTCTACTTTTTAGTAAGAAGAAACAAAGTTTTTAACATATTTTTTCTTCCGATATCGCCATGGACGAAACGAAAACGAACGAAAGTTTGTCATAAGCAGTGCTACCAACACAACCGAAGTAATTTTACAATATTTTTACTACTATTTTTTGCAAATAACTACCTGCCACATAGAAAATTTAAAAACAAATCTGTATTAACCGACTTCATAGTTATTGATAAAAATTAAAAGTGTTTGAGAAAAAGTTCGACATTACAGGTTGCATTAACATTCAATAGATGGCGCATTTATCTATATAAATTGTTAGACATACCAACATAAGCATCTAAAAATATTGTATCAATATTTTAGTTTACGTGTTTTTTGGATTAGATTGAGGATTAATCTGCTGTCCTTAGTTTATACATAACTGTCGTAATTATTTCTACACCATTATGTTACAAATAAATTTACCTACATCTTGTGTTATATTTAATTATCAAGTTCTAAAAATTCAGAGTGAAACTTTTATTATCATTCGTTTTCGCCTGTTAAAGTTGTTTTGCTTGATCAAAAAGATGTTCATTTGTGTAGTTAGTGTTTTTTAATTATTCTATGATGTCCTTTTATGAATGGAATACTTTTTATTTACGACTTCAGAATAGCAAGATGAAAGAATATTGAAAAATTTGCCAAGAATAATCCGCACAACAATAATAAAAAATGTATGCGCTTTGTGCGTTCATAAATGACAATTTATATAATACAAATCGTTAGTCTTTAATAGAAATCGTTTTCTACTTTCAATTATTTACGAGTTACGGCTTTGAAGTATTTACTACACTTCATAATTTCTTATTAACCTAATAACTTAGTTATGTTCAGTAGGTATTCTTATCGTCATAATCATCCTTATCATCATCATCAGGCTATCTCAGTCCACTGCTGGACATAAGCCTCCCCCAATGAGCGCCATCGCGCCCTGTCCTCGGCTTGTCGCATCCAG
>DWME01000757.1:0-29911 GCA_018244795.1 Parelbella ahira ahira
AAATCCAATAGTACCCAACCCGGGATTTGAACCCAGGACCTCCCGATCGGCAGTCGCGCTTGCAACCGCTCGACCAATGAGGCAGTATTGCTTTTCCCTTCCTTTTATAGGGGAACAATCAGCCGTAATGGCGGATAATCAGGCGAACGCTCCTGCGCAAGCACCTCGAAATGATAATACCAAGGAGAAGAAACCGTTTCCTAGGCCCAAGATCGTAATCAAGAACAAGTCATTTACACCACAATTTAATAGTAAGAAAGAGACGACTTTGACTAACGATCCGCTTTGGAAGGATTCCTTCATCATTGATGGAGAAACAAGTTTTGTCAGCGAAGCAAGCGCAAAAGAATTGGAAGCAGATGCTGTCGGATACGTAAACTTGATTGATCAAGAATATAAAGCAATTTCTGATGTATTGAACTACCCCAATAAAAATAACAAAATAGACACAAATAAAGATAAAACACTATCGCTCTGAAAGTTTTCTCTTCGCCCGTACCACCCACTAGCCTCGTCCCATTAGCGCGAGATGGTCAAAGCATACACAAGTAAGACTTAACACGGTTACCCAGAAGATGCTCATTCACCCACGTCGAGGAGGCCCAGTTGCGAGAACGAGAAACAAACGTCGGGACTCACGAGTGCACAGACACATACATACACAACTACCTGTACTATTAGATAAAGAAATAAGAGTGTTTTTACGTAGACTATACGGTAGGTATATTCTTAATATGCATATTACTTGGCGGTTTATTAATTTTATATGGATGTATGCGTGTTAAATTAGTGTTAAGATAGCAAATGTCACGTCATCGTTTATACCGTCATGTTAAATTGTATTTTTTCGTCTCATTCTTATAAATTAATGAAGAGAAACAAAATCATTTTCACGATGGTCGCAGAGGTTTTTTCAAAAGCACGGGACAAAAACATGCCAGAATAGTCACGTTCCTCCAAAAATGTAAAACTGACCCATCTAACATTATGAAGTTCCAGCAAGAACAATATGGACGGACAGACACACTATGTAAAAGAAGAGACGAGTTTTATGTCCATACATTTAATGTAACTTAACGTAGTGCACTCCTACGTTTCACCAGGTACGTTTGAGTTCCATGGAATAGGTGTTGAACCTATTGTTATACACCGGGCACAGATCCAGATTTCGAGTCGGGGTCGGATCGGTATCGGATCTCCGAGTCGTGTCGGCGGTCGCGTTTGCAACCACACGACCAACGAGGCAATCACGCAGGCAGCCTATACTTTGGTACAATTGTAGTACTATTAAATTTTAAAAATGTGCCTGCCGATGTTCCTAGATTCCTTAATACTAGATGATTTGCGTACTAGCCTTTGCTTTAAAATAGTAAAAAAAAGACTCTTTTCCAAGAAAATAACAAGAATTTACATTATAGTGACTCACCTTGCACGATGTAACTGGCCATCAGCGCTGCAGTATTCTCATTGCACTGGATGCATCCGTACGCCAAGTCCCTCTTCACTTGGAGACAGAAGAGGTACCTCGTGAACTCCTCCTCGAGCCGCGCAGGATCTGGCGTGTAAAACTTCACACAGAACCGAAGCGTCGGCTCCAACATAGACAGGCCTAGTTGACGACACATCGGCTTCTCCACGTCCAACCAGTACTGCGTATGGAAAGGACATATATATTAATCATAATTCTAACATTAAAAAAGACAGATAACTATGAGCGACGTAAATAACAATGTAGAGAAAATAGTCAAACTTTGAACGAACTCGATAAATTTTGTTCAGATCAGCTCTACAAAAACTATATCCGCCAAATTAAACCACATTTCGAAGCGTAACACATAAGGAAATTTGCCAAACACAATTCTCGTCTCGTTTTGTGAAAATTGTCTTATCGTGGTACCAAGCTTAGATTTTATCTGTTGGCGAGGGTACACGCGTTCAGTGTTCTTTTGTCTGTTGTAACTAACAGCATTATAATATTTCTAAGAACAACGTTTTCATAGTAACGGACCTCGCGGGACTAGTGCATCCGTGTGAAGACAAAGAATAGAAATGCTAGAAAGGACCCCAGACTAATGAGTTAATTATTCCCTCGACAACTGCTGTTATCATTTAGAATTCCTAGACGAGCGAATACATGTACAAAAATAGTACATAAAATATTTTTTATAGAAATACTAAGAATTGACAGGTTCATTTGATTTTATTAAGCCCAAAGATATTGAGGAACACAATGCGGGCCTAACGCTAAACAGAATTTTGTAACAGTCGCGAGGTGGATAAATCGATGGACATAAAGTACAAAACGGTTAAGTAAAGTAAAAGAAAAAAATAAGAGAATAAAGGAAAGAAAAAATTTGAAGTTGTCCGGTCAAATTAGTTTCAGTGATGCTGTGATTTGTAGAAATATATTTTGTTCGAAAAGCTTTGTGCGCTGCACTTCAACTGAAATTTTCTTTAGTATTTTATTGCATGCACATAAATGTTTAAGTTAATAATAAGACTATCTTTCATAAAATATTTACAACTTATGAAAAACATTAACTTGGAAGTTATATAAAAGTATAATAGTATAAATCATATATATTTAAAGAGCTATGAGAGTAAGTGTGTTGAGCGAAACTCATTCTACTCATTGAGTAGAATATCAAGCGTTGTGCTAATAACGAGAGACATGGTTCGCTCATGAAAAATGCATACATCGCAGTCAGTGAACATATTTTATTGTATCATGTTTTCTTCTTTACCCTTCTTCCTTTGCTAAGTGTTTGCAAGTCACGGCCGCCGCTCAATTAATATCTATTTATTCCCACACATTGGCCATCAGAAAAGCAGTTATAGAGGTAACATGTTTTTAAATAATCGACCCGTGGCACAAAAGTAACCACATCCTCCAAAGAGTTATAGGTTCGATACTAAGTAAAGTAATTCCTCGAACAGCCAATTTAATAAAACTCTAAGTAACTGTGAAAATATAATACAAGATACCTACGAGTCCATAGCAAGAAGAGTCAAATGTATGGCTGATTAATGAAACACAACTATTCACGTCACTTCCAACAATGCAGTGTAGTGCGATTTAGTGTTGAATTCGACGTATTTAGTATCATCATAGCCTCACATTTAGTCCAGCTGAACTAGGCACATTCGAATATGAAGAAAACGGTGAACATTGAACACATGGTAACGACTTCCATTTAACCTACACCAGCATAATGATGGATGTCAACATATAAATTATAAATGTATCTACTAGTATTTGCACAAAATATGCTCTCTATCACATAACAATTCAAACAAGTCACGTGTTCGTCAAGTGTGTCGGCGGGGCGAAGGAGCCAACGGCTTCGTAAATACTTGCCCGTCAAAAACAGGAACTCCGCGCTTCATTCTCTTGTAAACAAATCAACGTACAAAAGATGTGTATCTACTTATAGTTCGCATTTAATGAAACTTAGTGCCAGGGTTAGGAATTGAAAGCTCTATATATTATATCGATGTATAAAGAAATCGCTAACAATCGGTTATCTCGTAAAGGCGAATAAGTACTGTAAGTATCTAAATCTGTCAACGTACCATACGTAAATATGTAGCCATGTAACTAAACGAATATGTTAACGATTATGTGGAAAGTTTACCTTTGTGCTGTTGGCGTCCTGGTACTCCAGGCCGAAATAGTCCGCTTCGAGCAGGTGCAACTGCCGACACACCTGGTCGAATAGCACCCGCCCCAGAGCTTTCGACTGCAACAAACAACAAAGAATATTCATCATCATCAAATCTTTTATGGATCTCCCTTTATAATAAGAATGGTTAAGGCCATAGTTTGCCACGCTGTCTGAGTGCTGCTTGGCAGGCTATCATTATTGCGATCTTTCATTTTAAGCAAATACAAAGTCAATGACAGACACATTATAGCCTACGATAAATAATGATGAACCTCATAAAAAAATTATAATATGTAAATAAATATAAATGACAATTACCTCTATAATTAATTAATTAACTTTTTTAAAATAATTCGACACCTAATAATGTTGTAACAAAGGGCGAACTTAATGCCTAATGACATTTTCTGCCAGTGAACGCTTGAGTGAATGCTGGAAGTTTCTGGCCTATGTGATCTTTTTATAAATTTAATTAATTATTTATTTACATGATATCAGTGAACGCTTCTTAACGTTATAACAGTAAGAATCTAGCAGGCAGCGACCTCAAATGGCCGAAGCCGGGTATGGACATAAACAATTGACCTGACTCTACGGGAACTAAAAATTTATATTTCTTTTCCAACAATAGGAGTATATTATAGTAGTTTGTAGTTAGTTTACTTAGTATTATGTTGATAAGATTATTAGTTACATACATGACAGCAATCAATAGTAGATTAGAAAGAACGGGACCGTTACTAAACACTTATGAAGTTAGTGTAGCCGTAGAATGTATGCAGTATTATTTAATTTAAATTATTTATTATTTATTCTGCGCTATGTAGAGTTAATCAGAGATGCGTTGCTACTCCTGAGGCAAACCTCAAAGGTATATAGGAGATATATAGCATAATATAGTAAGTTTTCTGTCTACAAATACATTGCTACCTAGAACTAACTACATCTAGAAGGGTTGGCGACGTGTTGATAAAGCCTCGGGTAACTAGTAAAATATACTTTATTGCAACGTGGTAAAGTTCTATTCTATTCAAATATAATGCAAACCTGCTCTGCTCTACAAGCCGGTCAATAGGCCGGAACTTCAAATATGAAAGGACACTAAGCATGAATAAAAAGGATCATTTTAACAAGCACCACGTGAACTAACAACGGAGCGCAGAGTGAAATTAAAACTAAGCGAAACGTGAACCGCATAACAATAGGAGAGCAGCGAGTAGCATCTCTCCGCCGCGTTGTGTATTCGCACAATGCGAAACAAGCTTACAGCGCTCCACAATGGCCGCGCGGCTTTTGATCTGAATTCAAATGGACAGCGGCGCCGAGGAAAGCTCTCAGTGCCAATAGTGAAGTTAATATTAACATTACAAACGTTTACATAGAAACCGAAGTAAACATAAAATTCAGTAGAGTAGTATCTCGCGTGTGAAACAAGCGTACACGCAACGGTGCGGTGTCAAAGTTAAATCCAATTAAAAATGACGTCGATCCTGCAGGGAACTGTAAAGCGGTATAATACGTAACGCGTGTCACAGGAGCGTTAGCGAAGTCCTAGAACAAAAGAACATAACACTAACAAGAGTTTAAGTTAAAAAATATCATGTCCCCTTCAAAATCCAATTTAAAATGACAGCAATCCTGTAAAGAGCTTAAAGGCTGTCAGTAGCTAATAAAATAACATTGGTACCGTGGTATGGACACTGTATGAGGTGTGCTGCAAGTCGGTATAATATGCTAGTTTTGCTATGGATTTAACATTCGTGAAATCAAATTCATGATAAAAATGTCTCTACAAATAAATATTTTCAACGCTATTTATTTACTGTTATAATTATTCAATATAATTTTCACTTTTATTCTAGCCAGTGAAAAATGATATATGATAAGGGTTTCTATGTATAAAATTATAGATTTTTCTTTTTTTTATTCCTTCATGTTTGACCTACACATGTCGTTAACATCCAGCCAGTGTAGACTGGTAGAAAATGTCATTAAGCCTTAATAAGTTCCTCCACTGTTCTAACAAACATATAAAATAGGTCTAGGTATATTATAAAGTTACAAAGATAAATTAATTAATACCTTAAATTTTAAAAACTCACTGTGTAAGCAACAAAATATAAAAATATTATTTATTATTACTATTATTCATTAATGAACGTGCACTGCAAGCGCATTATAAAAATATGTTTGCATAACTACCCGCGTTAACGATAATAAATATTCGATTTATAAGAAAATCGTTTCAATATTAACTACAATTTAATTCGCGTATCAAATGGGCTGCAACGTACAAAACTCGTCTGAGCAAAGTTCAACGACATGCATTTCATCTCTACACTGTTGTCCGCAGCCGCAGACCCTTTTATGCAAACATAACATGACATCACGCCTGTATTATTCCGAAGTGATATGCAGAGGAGTGTAGTACACTAACTCCTACGTTTCACTAGTTATGTCATATGTCAAACGATAGAATAGGGGGTGAGCTTACTAGCATATAATGTTATGTAAGGACATATTATATGTATATATATATATTAATAGTATAGCGCATACACAGTGCGTATGTCTGTAGATATATTAATAAGCATTATTGAATAAACAGTAGGTGCGCGACACCGACGGAACGGGGAACCGGGTAGGACACAGGAATTCCAATTTAGCATTCTGCGCTCACTGACGGCCGAATATCCTGTTTGGGTGTCGGCGTGTTGCAAAAAAAAAAAACAAAACAAAATTACAATATGGATACCGCTGATGGCAATGTCTTTTGAAGGAAAACGTTAATATTATCCAGCTTGTAGCAGCAGCATGTCGTATTTTTGTTGTAGCTTTATATAAAAATGGTGATATGGAATCACATCTCACAGCAGCATATCAGAAACAGATTTGCTGTTAGTGACTTCATTACGAAAACGGTGATCTTGCGATATTCTTTTGCCCTTTATTTCATATAAACATTTATTGTACAACAAGCAACTACGATAACATAAATAAAACAATACATATATAGGTACCTACATACATGTACTATTGATACAGAACTCCATTCATATCACAAAGGGTGTGGGTACTGCGTACGCTGGTCGATATCGCAACTGGAGCCTACACACCCCACACGCGTCGTGTTCTCGAGATGATTAGTGCTCGAAATTAATAATGTGTCGACTAAACTTGTCGCTAACTAGCACTGGATGAATTATGTAGGCGCTTGTATGCCCATTGCCCCGTGTGTTATTACGCGAACATTATGTTCGGTAACGAGATTTATGGGCAAGTTAGTGCTATATGTATACTTTGATATATAACACGACTTTATGCTTTTTTTCTTTCTCCTTTCCTTCTATACTTTTTTTCTAACTGCTTTCTATCCATTACATCTGTCTATCTATTTATCTGTCTAATATATTTAAAACGTATATAACTTAGCACAGTCCAAGTTTATCGATATTTGAAACTTAGAATCCAAGCTATGAAAAGCTGATATCCAAACTATTATGTATCCAGGGTATAGCTGCTTGTATCTTAAATTGTCAACCAAAATAAAGATTAACATACAATAACCAGAAAAATTGAACATAGTAGGTACTTCGTAGATTCTCTAGAAGCGACTTCCCGACAAAATTAAAGAAAAGATATTCAAAAAAGTATTAGCCCTTTAAGAGTATCATTAATACCTAGAAAATCATTATATTGTATTATAATATATTTTTTTAATTTAACAGTAACAAAACTAAGGTACGTCCCAGCTCGTAAATCTGACCTAAAAACGAGAAGCAAAACATTTTGAGCAAACCCTCACATCTTAAAATTGCGCGTTGTTCTTTATGGCGTGTTAAGTCTGCCGATACTAACTTGGCCTGCGGAATAGACTACACCCAACATTTAAACCTTTTCATTTTAAGAGGAAACCAGTGTCCAACGGTGGACAGATAAAACAGTTGATTGTAAAACATCCCTTAATATTGTTCTCGCTGTATAAAAACGCAGAGTGCACACAATGTTAATCACAAAACCAGTGTGCGTGTATTAAAAGCGATGAATATAGAAGAAGCACGTCAGGTCTGTAACGATAGATATATTTGGCGCTCGGTGCTCACTGCCTACCCTGCCACGATTTAAAGAACATAAAGTGTCGATGTAACGAATACATACACAAATAATAATACAATGTTATTCCGATGCCAGCCCTGACCGCACGGAATCACGACGAGGCAGCCGATCACAAATCAACTTCCCGAAACACGATACACGCCGGCCTACCACCAGCCACCCTTGCTGCTGTTTATTTGGACTAACGTATGGAAACCTTTGACAATAATTAAACTTTATATTTTAGTGAATACATATAATGTGAAGAATCGACACGAATGGAACTAATATTCCTCCTTGATGGATCCCTTAATATTCCTTGATGTGAATATCGTTTAGGTATGTATTGCAAGATTATTCCGTTGAAATCAACTTTAAATTTGAGCATTACCTAATATTTAATAGTTTGATATTATTTCGAATATCTTGTAAAAGTTAAATAATCCTAACATGTTTTATGATCATTGTTAATGATGATACATTTGACTTCAAACTAATAAACTTAGACTAGTATTTTCTTTATTACTAACATACTATATACCAATGTATCTTAAACCAGGCGGCGCTTTGTACTCTCACCGCGACATATACACAGACATATGCAGATAACGTTATATCACCGTTAATGGACAGATAACATCGCTCGGTAATCTTCAGTACACAGTTGTCATGTACATACAGAATTTAGCATTACCATGTAAAACGTATCGGAAATCCGTCACTGTGGCACTTGTCTGACGGCTGTGCGAGACATTTCAATATACGATACGTTCATTTAATGTATTAACTGTGTCTGCGTGCTACATAACACATATTACTCTAACTGTCACACGTTTCTGCCGCGACCTCGCTGTAATCGGTAGAAGCTCATGAATAAGGACCTCGTGCAGCTCCGAAACTAGTCGGCCATCTCGAAAAGTATACATGAGTTACGCCGGTACATTTTTAATGTTAGGGTACACTAAGTCAGCTGTAGTTGTACAAGCCACATAAGTGAAGATATACGCCATCATTAACCGTATTTGCTGATTGTTACGAAATCAGTTTACGGTTCAATAGTGGTCTCACTTTGGAGTTTACAACTATAATCATATCAGTACAGACTTTAACATTGATTATTCAGTTGTTCTACATTTTACTAGTTCTTGTACGTCTGTGTGAAATAAATTTATGAAATCATAGCAGATCATCATCTTGGTAACGTATCTCCCGAGGATCACTATGGGGTAGATAGGGACCACTACCCACTTTTGAAAATCATAACGTATTGCAAATCCTTTAATATATCGAAAAAAAGGAGAGATCATCGACAATTGCTAATAATAATAATAATAACCAGAAAGAACGGTATATTCTCATCAATTATTATTGAACAACAGAATTTTGTGAAAGCTTAATCTTCTATCCGACGTTCGGGGATTAAGATGAAATGAGAAAAAATCCAATTTTGCACTCCTCCAGTAAAAGGATTCTCGTGTATTTTAATCCGTTAGCCGGTGAAAACAGCGTAATCCTATCATAATACGTATACGTTTCGTAGTCTACCGTTGAAAACTTTTCTAGAAATTTCCATAGCACACGTAACAGATAGAGCGTTACAGCGATGAGCTTACAATGGCCTTGACTCGTAAATTTTATTACATTATTAAACATAATAAATATTTCATTGCTTCTCAGGAATAGTGTCGCGACAAAAACAAAATTTTAGATATTTGCATAGACCGGTATTAATTTCATAACTATATCGTGAATAGCGCATTAAGACCTAATTCCGAAAAATGTCAACGTGGTACACTTGTGCAGTTATTCCATTGGCTAAAATCGTCCGTCACTTTTTCACGAATAACAATTTCTTATCAGTTGTACTAGTGCGATTCATATTTAACGCTACAATTTCACGCGAATACTGTGCGAAATGGAAATGTATTTATTAGCTAGCGACAGACTGTTTTCGGTGAACAGTATAACATTTTTATTTCAGTTATAGTGATAAATTCTTTTGTGTCTGTAACCCGAACGGCCCCGTTGGCCAAGAAGTTGCAATCGCAACTACTCAGCGAGAGATCCTGGGTTGGATCTTCTCGTGGGGTGCCATTGGGCGTTTTTAACTGAAACCTCTTAGTAGTAGTAAAATTTAGTACTTTCTTGTTGCCACACTATTCCGGAAAAGCGAAGATAACTAAAAGTATTTTATATTTTTGATTTGTTTATCGAAGAAGAAATAGGAGATACCTACAATTATAGTCATTACACGACTGTAGACAGTCAGAGTAGAAGTGAAATTATATCTCGATACATCTCTTTCACTCTGCAACTTATTTTGATTATATTTCTTATTAATGGTTATAAGTAAAGTAACTACAAATAAATTTTAATCGATTCTTAATTATCTATAAACAAATGAATATTAACTAATCAAGTGTTCCGAACCGTTCTAGTTAATAATGAATAAGTGATTAATTTAATAATCCTAAAATAAAATGTTCCTAAGCAATAAAAATAATAATAGTACTATTACATTTAAAACACAATCGACACGATCTACCACGTCACTAGCACCGTATAGGTATGTAGATGGACACGTTCAGTTAGTGAGTGAGTTAACGAGCAGAAGTAACATTTTGAGAAGAGTTTCGATATCGGCAAACAATTACGGCCGGGGCGGGCGATGGAAATTTATGTGAGACTGAGACTGCGGCCCCAGCTGCTCCGCTCGCGATTCGTTGCCAGAGCAAACTTTGAATCTACAGAGATTTGAGCGTTGGAAAACGCGAATTGGAATTGAAAATTGGCTCACCAATCGTAACTTTACTTGAATGCATCGCACTAAAATCTAAATAGGTTTTCTGTATTTAGAGCCCTCAATTAAACAAACAGCGAAGCAAAAACGCTAAAAGTGTTCTACGTTCATATGGATATTATCTGACTAATAATACCATATAATTTCTTTAAAAGTAGTAAATGTATTGTGTTTTCACACAAAACTTTTCCGAAAACTCTTAGATAATTTCTAACTAAATAATTTCCAGTAACTTCTTTTTATCTATTAGGTAATTATTAACTTGGCGGGTGCAGACTGATTACGCTGATTAATAAGCATTTAATTATAACTAATTAAACAACGAATTGAGATAAAAAAATTACAAATAATATTAATAAGATAATCAAAATTAACCAGAGATTAAAATAGGAAAAAGTGACGAAACTAACTGATGATTATTCACACTACCATTACATATCAATTTATAATGGTTTATCAAGTGCAATAAAAATTCATTTAAAAAAATAGAATTAAATGCTCTTCAATGAGATATCAAATTTGTTATCAAAGTAACTTTGTGAAAAATCGCTAAAGTATCTGTGTCAAATCTCTGAAGTATTTCAAGTAAAGTAATCGTATCGTCATCATGTTGTTTCAGACCCACTGAACCTTCACGGCATACAGACAAAACTTCCTCCCATTTATCCGCAAACGTTTCAAAGTCAGGAAAGTTTCGCAATACAGCGTTTAGTATCGAAAGTTTATTATTCCAAAAAGGTTCCTACACATTTGTCTTACACATAACTTCATCTAAAATGGAATAATGCTTTGCACTCGAAAATATTCTAAAATTTATTGCATCGCTTAATCGCCTACTTTTTTAAATACGACAAGGAAAGTATACGGTAGACACAAATTTAAAACAGACACAATACACATATGTAAATATACAGCAGACACGACAAGTTCTATATTGAACCTATAGTGTGTGTACAGTAAATGATGGATGTAGGAAAAGATCACATGATCCTTATCCCTGCGTATCATATTAATCTTCATTACCCGACACGGCGTTCGTAACCACAATAAGTAATCAACTAATCTACCAATAAAATGGATATCCGTGCCGCGGATCTTAACGTGTCTACATATTACTTGTACATTGTCTATATCGTTCATTTGGAACGCGCCTGTCACAAAGTTTGACTCAAACCCCCGATTTATATTCGATTGATATAAATGTATTTATCCATTTTAAATACATAGTAACACGTCTGTAATCCCCGAAGGGGTAATCAGAGGAGTGTAGTACAGTCCCTCGATCCACCAGTTACGTTTAAGTGTCCATGTAATAGGTGGTAAGCCAATTTGCCATACACCGGGCACAATTCTCGACTCCAAGTCACTACGAAAAATTCTAAATTAGAAAAATCCAATAATACCTGATTTGACCCCAGGACCTCCCGATCGGCAGTCGCGCTTGCAACCATTCGACCATCGAGACAGTCAAATATATCTTAATAATTGAATGCCAACGGAAGGTTGACGCTTTTCAATTCGTGAGTTTTAATTTGAATGATCTTCTGGTAAACAAACAATACTTTAGAAGGTAGGACCCAGTACTTTAGACGACGAAAAAGAAAATAGTCTGTTTCGTCCGAGCACACAACAAGTTCTGTAACCTATGTATTTCAGCAGCTAAACAAGCAAAAATAATTTGTGAGTTCGTCTCGTATAGTACGCATCTTTTCATACCTAAATATTAGGGACTAACAAACAACGGGTCGCATTTATAGTTTTAACCATTATAAGCATCAACTCTTTCGTCGTTCCACTGCAGGACACTGGTCTCCTCTCAGGATGAGAAGCGTTCAAGCCATAATCTGCGCTACAAATTGAATAACTGTGCTACTATTTTCATACATATTGTCCTTCACTTTTGTCATCGCTGTCATACGGTGTACAGTTTAAAAGACTCTATGTCCGACAATTTAGAAACTCAATTCGCATTGCACGCGAAAAGACAATTGTCCACTGTCAGGAGTGGGGTCGATCAGATCATTTCCCCCTATTACCAGCAACCTCGAACAACTCTACGGGGGACATTTGAATATAAGATAAAACGACTGCATTGGGAGGATATTAGATTTGTAGAAATCAGTAGATGAATAACACGATGAGGTGACGAAGAGGATAATTTGACATGAAATCAATATAAATTCCCTGAACGGTTGGTTTTCAATACAAAAGCTATTCTATAGCCTAAGAGCTAGCGGACGGCAGATCACATATAATTTAGGAAAGCCTAAAGTTTCCTCAGTGAGTCTGTTGTACCTACCAACCATGAGGTGGGGGCTAGCTAAGCGCAGTCGCGGTGGCCCTAGCTACAGTCAGGTGCGACAGGTGTGATAATTTCATGAACTAAAAAAGTATTTTAGAAAAGCTGCCGTTTGGATATGTCAAAATATACTATTATAGCTATTTAAAAAAGAAACGGCAGACGATTATCACGGTTCTAAAGTGGTGGCAGACATTCTGGAAATTTCATTTTTTTTTAAAGTATTTTAGAAAACTTGAAACTTATGTATGTTATTCTTTAAAGTATCAGAAGCTTACACTTCTGAACTCAGACCGGTACGTCGGTTCCTTTGACGTGGCAGACAGTAAAATCTCTCTCCCCCGCGAGTTCAACAATATATAGAACTACTTATCACAGTATCAAATCAGCTATTTAATGAACTACTATCAATATAAGAAATAATATGAATTATTTAAATGAAAGAACGTATTTACTGTTGTGAATGGGTTATGGCGAAAATAGGTAATTACGAACCAATATTAAATTTTAGCGGATAATAATGATAAGAAAATATAAATGACATAATTATTTTTATTTTTTAAGTCTTGAACCCGAATATGAATTTTTAAAAATAAAATGACAAAATATTAATTATAAAAAATTAATTTAAAATATTGTCGTAATGTCGTACGTGTCGTATTACGCTTATGAAAGTCTATTCTGAATTTTCAGTATTTTCTTCTTTTAATAGTACATCTAGTGGGATATCGTTACCCTTCTCTTTAACATCAATATTCAGCGAAGATGAATCAGAATTTCTGGAACAATAATCTTGTAATTGCTTACAACTATCAGCAATACTAGAGCTGTCGGCTGGTGTTGATGGTTGCGACGTAGATGGCGGCTCCGTACATAAAGTACCTACTGGTACAACAGACTCACTGAGGAAACTATAGGCTTTCCTAAATTACGTGTGATCTGTCGTCCACTGGCTCTTAGGCTACTACGCAAACAGTAAAAGAGCATCCATCCACAACACCTATTGTAACAATATGAACGCAAGCAATGTTTCATTTTATTTCTTTCATTGTATTTACAACACATTTTATGGAAAATTTATGGAAATTTATGGGAAATTTATTGAAAATTTTATGGAAACTTATTATGGAATTTTATGGAAAATTATAGGTTTCTGCTCTCCTCTACAAAAACTTTAACAATAGGAAACATCATACTCCTCCCAACGCCCAATAATGTTAAAAAGTTATTTGAAGACCTCTAGTAACGTATAAATATATGTATATAGTAAAAACGGGATGCAATCAAAAGAGAACAATACGATCTCGAAGGGAGAGGACAGTATAAATTAAATGTTAACTAGCGGTGATCCGTCACGAAGCACATGGGCCGTGGCGACATTAAACTTCCAACCTCATTCATAATTACAACAGAAAATAGACTACGACGGTAAAAATACTTCGCGTGATGACAATAGAGTTGTAAAAGGAAATGTTATATTTCAGAAAGAACATTAGTACAACTTACCATTTTGAATATCAATAAGTCTTACTTAATCCCTACCCCCAGTTTTCGAATATAAAACGGTAGATAAAACTTAAGCAAGACCCGAAAAGTGTATGTATTGGACAAAAATAATAATTAGAAGACTTACAGGAAAGTCTGGGCCGGATTCACTATTGAAGACACGAATCTGTTTTGCTTTCCGAATTGAGCATTTAAATTGGTTATATAAACTCTGTGATTCAAGATCTTAAGACCACTGACTATGATATTACACCCATAGGTTCTGACACAGTGTTAACATTTACAATTTAAAGGGACTACTAACCTGTACATATATTTTTTTAATTATATAACTTAATTTTTAAAGAGACAGTGTTTATTGTATACATCATAATGTGATTAAAAGTTTTCAAAATCGATCCTTTGAGGGACTGAAAAGATGTGAACTATATGTACATTAAGATTCCATTACATATTTTATTTCCTGAGATAAAATCGCGTCACGTTTTTGATACTATGTTTATTAATTCTATACATATAATACAATCTACGTGACTGCACCAAGAACAATAATGAAAAGAATAAAAATTTAAATACCCCAAAGACTTTATCATTATACTGAATTGAAATCGATAAACTTTTAAAACACAAAACTGTCGCGTGACTAGAAAAAGAAAAAGAAAAATCAATATCCACTAGAATTTTAGAAACGTGCCAAATCGGAAAACATTTGGCTTGACGTGGCACCCGTCGGGAGATATTAGATCTTTCTGTTATTTGGCCGAAATTGAAATAGTATTTGTCCTCGTATTACAACGTCGAATGACAATCTTGATTTGATGAGAGGATTTCTCTCACTGGAAATATATAAACCAATTGTAAACAACATCATTTTTTGTCGCCAGCTGAGGAAAAAACATCTAGCGAGAAACGATGACTTATGTCACAGTCCTGATATGAATGGAACCTTCGCAAAGTTGATTTTTATTCATGTTAATTCCACCGCGCCCCGTCCTCTGGGTAAAACAGAAAAGGGAACATCCTCTGGATAACAGCCTTTGTTAGTTGCAAAGTTAATTGTTGACCGACTGTTATTATGTAATTATATTCCGGGACACAAAATTTATACACAAGAGCAAACAGGGGATGATACTAGAAGGGAATCTAAAATACATGGCTTACGTATCTTTATAAATGAACTTCAACGACTACAACGTCCTTTTACAGTCTCCAGTTATAAGCAATTAGGGCGCCCGCTATATTCCCACCCCGATCTATTTACGGGCCGGAGGCCCTCTTTGACGTCAAAAAGGTGTGGCAAGGTACAAAGAAGCAAGCTTGGTCGAGTCGAGAAATACGATTTTTTATCGCCTGCACTTTACATGCTATTTTTTCCGAAAACCTACAAGTTTGAAGTAGTTATTCGTCAAAATTATGGACATTTTCAATGGAATTTTTTTTCGTTAATGTTTGGAATAAAATTGAAGATAATCTATCAAAAAATTTATAGCAAATATGTGAGATTGTCTTGCAATGAATATACTAATTTTCTTTTATCACATGTGTATGTGTATCACAAAACCCATGAAATCTATCTCTAAAAACGTATGACCACGTCTTTATACGCCGAAGGGGTAGGCAGAGGAGTGCAGAATAATAATTTGATTGATTTTAATTGAATTTTAATATACGTATAAATACATAATAACCTACAATTGTTTGAAATAAATTAATATACCTCGACTACTTAGGGCTAACTAAAAACATACGTCAATTTAAAACATGAGTATCTTTTCCGTACTACACAATATTAAATTATCTTTTTAGGGTTAAGAGCTGCGATACCACAGACAGACATATAATCAGATATTCACGTGAAACTTATTTTTGCGTTGGGTGTTAATAAACCAGTAATTATTCTTCGTCATGTTAGTAAGGACACTCTAAGCCTTAGAGTCTAAGGCTTCATGAATTTTCAGAAAACAAATCGTTGCGAAATGCATTGGCTTTTACCCTTCGAACGAAAAAATAAAACGAAAACAAAATAGATACTAGAACGTAATATACATAAAATTTACTTAGAAAGTGTATTTGATTCCAGATAATTGCCAAAGCAAGCATTCTAACACTCTTGGCGCAAACAGTTAAGTTTATTTGAGTGTTGCGTGTACTATGTAAGGGTCCATATAGGGATCGCACACAATTTGTAATTAAATTAACCGGAGGCGGCTTTACTTAAGCCAAGTGCGTGCTCAATACTAAGCTACGTAAGAGGCAGGGGCGCGGCGAGGACCAACGGATTTTGGTATCATAAAGAGATCTTGTGAACGCGAGCGGCAGATTGACCAATGGACGAGATGGGGCACAATGGAGCCATTGAGGCAATCAAAGTGACCGACTAAGCTTTTCCTTGATAAGTTCTGGCGGGGAGCCAGCTGCGGCGACGCAAGGCGTGGTGCACACTACCGACCTGCCGAGCGACGACCCCGCGCACATACTTCCCCGTGCCGAGTCCCGGGAAATGTTGACCTATTTCCCGCGAGCAACTTTAATATCTAAGTGTCTTTTAGACGATGAGAACGGTTGCTTTACTGAATGAATTGTTTTCTAAACACTTGGGTGTGAATTTGAAATTGACGGACTTTATTTTTCTTTGTCTCCTTCATATTCTAGCACTGTATGTGACCAATAATAGTTTTGTCATAAATCCACCTAGATCTGCTACCTATAGAAATGAAGTATTAAATGTTGGTACAATTACATCATAAAAATATATGAGTAATAATACGTTATATTAATTATACGTTAAAAGATTTATTTCAGACTTCCAATGGGAACAACCATACAGAGGAGAGAGCCTCAACTTTAATAAATAAACAGTTGCGACGACGAGATATTAACGACGAAATTGAAATCTCGAAAACTAATCTCCTTATCGGTATTTGACGACTAGACATTTCAGATAAACGCAACAATGAGATAATTGCGTGTGCGTGATAAAAACAAAACGTGAGGAAACGGCGCGTGACCACGACTCGTGCTCAATTGATATGATATAATCCAAACATTCTCTACGTGATATAAACCCACAACACTAACTCTAGCAAGTGATAGCCGGTGAAAGATGTTAAGGACTCTTTAACTATTATACAAATTTTAACGAGCCATTGAATTTTTTGCTGAATATATTTTTTCCCAGTCGTAATTACTAACTGACTTGCTTTTGTCATCGAATAAAATGAAAGAGATCATAAAATTACGTATACATATATTAATGAAATTAATTTGAAACATTTCTTTTAAAAAATGTGACGCTACAATCAGTGTTTCAACAGATTCGTATAAAAACATTATTTGGTAACAAAATTACATGCGAGAAGAAGAGCTGCTGTATCGCACACAGCTAGCTGCTTTTCTCACTTGTAAGGGGGGGTCCAATAATAACGTGAGGCGTTCAAGGGGGGAGAGGGTCAAGTCAAATTTCATCTTATTATACTTTTTTTAAATCTCGCATTTAGCTGCAATTCCACCTGATGGAAAGCGAGATGCTGCCTAGGATGAGACAAGAGGGCAGAACTCGGCAAATATCATGTAAATTTTTTTCGCAAGAAACAGTAAAATTGCAAGAAAATAATATCTAATCTTATGTAACGATTTAAGTATTTTATTGTTTATTTTTCACTGCAATTCTACATAGTCTACTTGCTCAAGGAAATCATTTTTTATTTTGTTAGAATAAATCCAGTATATTTACGAGATACATGTATTTTGAAAAATCTCATATATAATTGAAGGGGGGATGAGCAAAATCTCACGACATCTCACCTGCTGTCTAAAAACTTTAAAATGACTTTACGTAATTAATGTACGCCCCCTGACTCTACTTTCGCTTAGTGTAGTACTTTACACATTGTAAGAAATATCCAGTTAATAAGAAGCATTAAGCCGTGTCCTCTTTCAGTTCAAGTAAAACATCACACTAAACTGAATCTTGGTATTCTGATTTGTTTCATACAAAACTTTGGATATATGCGAAAAAATAACTTATTTATACAAATTCTTACAAAATCTAAACTTATACTTATACTAAGAGAGTTAACAAAATTTCACAGTACGAGCAGCAATTCGACAAGAAAAAATAGCAGAGTAATGTCTTTCAACAACGACAAAAAAATAGAACTCGGTCTCCCAGATTTTTTTCTTCCTTTTATACATACTCCTATTTAAGATTTTCTTTTCCATTTTACGGTACTCTACATAAGAAAAAAAAAACAATTTTCGTGCTCTGTGTGCACACCCTAAAGAACGTCTCTGATTGAATATCTCGCACTCTATTGTCGTAATTTACCACTTTTGATCTTTTTATGACCTACTCAAACTGAAATAAGTGATTTCAAACGCTTGAAACTGTTACAATTCAATTTTATACTATCAACTCCAACTGGTCGTAATATAAATCTAAGACAAAATTTGTACTAAAGAAAACTAAGACAAAGCAATTATTTTTATATTTCTTGGGATACTGTTCTTTTTTTAAACGAAATGCGAATTGAGCGATTCTATTTCCAAAAGAAATATGAACGGTCGCATTGTCCGGCACTTGAAATTATAAATTCGATTTTCGAACACAGTTTAAAAATTGGCAAGCCACGGCGACAGGGAATGGAATGGAATCAGATCAACGGTAGTTCTGCATAAGCACATGCAAAACAATTTGTAATGCGGATGCATATACTGCTTTGTAGCGTATACGATACCTACGAAAATGGAGTTCCGATTCCGGTCGCGCGGCGTTACCTTATTTAGATCAGAATAACGTTCAGATTAATCCGTGTGCTACAGTAGGAAGTTGTAGAGAGTATGTGATTGGGTGTGTACACTACGGCGAACGCTAACCACAACACAATGTATGGAATGTTAGCGAACGTTTTTCGTAGATAGTAGAAAACCTTTTATCTGTTACAATGTTTGTTGGAGGTTTGTTTATTCCTTATTTTTATTTTTCCGCGCAAAGTATTTAGCAGTGGTCGAAACCAAACGCAACTTAACGATAATCTTTACGATAAATGCTGTTGATGATGACTGATTTGCATTATTGAAACGCGCCGGCTTTACTCTTAATCCAAAACGCGCCAAGTACTTGATACTGATGTCTCACACATTCATAGTTACACACATGAATCTTATTTATATTGATAAACTATGATTACATTCCCTTCTCTCCTATTGGAGACTTCTTTGTGTCCAGCAATGACCGGGACCCAGGCTGATAATGACGTCTACACTCCCTTGCTATGGTGATCATCTTCATAGCAAAGTCAATGTAATTGATAACCGATTCAAATAGACCAAAGCAAAACTGGTGACAACATACAAATTCTTAGCAAGCGAACGCAAATGACGAAAGAAAAATCTTATAGAAATCGAAGATACGAACATCAGGCGCAAGGCGAAAAACAAAAGGCGCGGCTGGACCGCAACTACACACAATCAACCGCAACTAAAAACACGTTGACGTGCTCTAGTGACGCATATTTCCACATACAACCGAGCGTCACAAATTTTACACAGTTTCTTATACCTCGCTCGCGCTGATTGTAATTAATTAGTCGAAGAATTCGGCTGATAAAATTCTTTGGTGCGACAAACGATAGGCGGCGTAGCGGTATGACGATTAGAATTCCTAATAGCGAAAACTTATCCTATTAAACTATGGATACTTAATAGAAAATTTACGGGAAGTAGGTATGTGGATATTAAAGATTCCTCGACTGTCCTCTAGTGTGAGATACTTTAGATGTAATTAAGCTAACGGCTTCGATTTGTCTGTTCTCTGAGCTTTGTAAATTATTCACATACAAATAATACTAATAATCAACTAAAGAAGCAAATCGTTTACATAGATACCACGTGGTAACGCCTTACGCTCTCCGCCAAAGTATAGCTTTCATATGCAAATCAACAAATTGGCGATTAACATCCGCATAGTATGCGCTATTTTTCTATGTACAGAAAGTAGCAATCTGGCAAGGAGCCGTCACAAGTGGCCGCTGACTCCCATGAACATCTGCTACCAGCATCGAACATGACTTTAGCATTGTTAGTTTCAATTAAATCAGTTCGTCCAAGCTGTTAATAAGATAATCATTTAGTGTTAAACTTTAAATTTGGCGCTGTACAATCACAGTGAGATTGCAATTAATATTATAGAGACTGTGTGCGTATAATTTGAGCTTAATCGTAAATCAGAGTTGTGTACAATATCAAATTTATTGGAAGTCGCACACGTGCCCACGCAATAAACACAGAGGCGTGGTACAATATGTAAGGATACAGAGCCACCGACCCCTCTTGGGGGCGGACAAAGTTTGCACAGGATATTAATTACAGAGATAAGATAAAGCCCAACCCGAGCCCGTGGGACGGAAAACGCGGTCCGCGTTCCGTGTGCACAGCAAACGGTTTATTTACTGAGATAAACTGAAGCGGCATCTCTTATGACGTCACTCGTGTGCTCAGTTGCTCACACATCGCTCATCGATGCACTTATACTCGTATCTATATCCAAAATTGACAAAAAATCCGGTTATAACCGGACACATCTAGATTATTTCGAGGCGAGCTCGAAAATCTATAACTTCCGCCGTACCGATATAATTGATATCATGATTAAGATTATCCATAACCCTTTGTCTACGATCGATACTAGGCAACACTTAGCGACGAGAATAAAAACCATGTATGAAAGAAGCCGGTGAAAGAATCCTTTACGATTTTACCGTTTGACAGCTCACACGTCTTTTTTTGACGCTTGACGTGTTCTCCTAATATTCGTATAAAAATTATTGTAAACGAGTAATAAACGTTATCAACGTCATTGGAATAACCCGAAGCCCCAGTGTACTGAACACCCTTAATTCTTACCTGTACCCTCAATTCTGAACTCGGCTACTTTAAAATTAGTATTTTACTACATGAAGTACGTTTCGTTGCTTCGATCTAGAAATAACAAAACAGCATAACAACTAAATATTATTACGATTATTATATAGTCATACTGGCTGGACAAAGAGCACCGAACACAAAAATCTATCTCTATCTATGTATGTATATTATAACACAATGCAAAATACTAATACTAAGGAAACATTAAATAAAAACTTATTTATACTCGGCAATCATCTACAAATCAATATTTAAATAGCAGGCCTAACGCCAATGCGCGGTGGAGAATAAGAATGTACGAAGCATAGAAGCGAACCAGTAGAGGCTAATAATATGTCGATGATTTATATTGGATCGAGAAACTACTACTTCCCAGCAAACAATACGTATTGTTGGTTTACCGCATAATGATACACGCGAACCACCGATTACATACTACTATTGACCCTAACACACAAGGCCGAATAATCATCAAAGACTGAATTCAACGTATTCGAAGAACTGAAAACTGACTGCCTGTTCGAATATGGAACAGATAACAGAACAACATAATTTATTTAGTAAACAGCAGATTTAAAAATATAATAATAATAGAATTGAACAAGTAAAACCGCTAGTTTGCAAAAATATTATGTAATAAAAACAATTCAAAAAGACTCAAAACATCGCTCGAAAAGATTCAGTCATCATATGAATGCTACGCGGCAGTAGCATGATGCAAACGAAAGAGGCAATGGATCAAAGTCCATCACAGCCGGAGCGCATGGCAGCAACGCGGGGCTAAACGTCCAGTGCAAATTGTTGGAGCTTAATTAACTGTCCCTGTCTAACATTCATTACTCTTTCAGTTTAACATAGTCCACTTTATTACACAACATATAATTGCGCTGCATTGTATTCGAAAATGTTTAGTCACGGGCGAGTCGCTGTTACTCGTATGTCTAAAAAATGGTCTAGATTTTCTCCAGATTGGACCACTTATGGCGCGCAAAAGTACTGCTTTGCAGGATAATCGAGTTCCTCTAAGGCGAAGACAGTAGGATAAACGAGGATGAAGAGGTAGGATTGCAGGATAATCGGGTTAGACATTATTCTCGTCGAAAACAGTATGAACCGAGCCATGCAGTACTCTTGGCATTTTAAATTTTCACTACTACGTACCCGAACTAGAATCGACTGAAGATCTTACAATGCTGTAAGAAACAAAGCGTAACGTCGACAATTCTCTACAAAACGTCTCGTACATAAATCCTATAGGGTTAAGTGAACGAAATTCCAAAACAACTTTGTTACGTAGCCAAGAACTCGCTATCAGATGTTGGAACGATATAAATCATTCGAGATATCTTGATCGGCTTCGCTAGCGAGCCAGCGGAGCTTAGATTTAATAAATTTCTTATTACATGTATATATATATATTTAGATATACGTATAATAAAATAACAACAATAAACAAGCGAAGATAACAAGTTACAACCCATCGTAACCATCGTAGCGGACATAAAAACAACGGAAAGTGAAATGTAATTATTGTGAAGCAGTATAGGTACAACCGGAAAAAGTATTTTTCTTTGACATTAAGAAAATTATTAATTTCCAAGTGTTAAACATAACATCATCATTACCAACGTCAACACTTTTATAATTCCTCCATTGGACATGGATTACCACTCGGAATGAAAAGAATTAGGGCCGTGATATTAAATGTGAGCATAAACACAGAGCATCAAATCAAATCGGTCTGCATAACGATCTTCCTGCTACCGACTGACAAGGCTCACGATTAAGGGCCTCGGCAGGAGTTAAAACTAGCCGAGCTACACCCACAAACAATTATGAATTCCGTAATAAATAATCCATACTCATGTAAAACAGTACGCACGAAATCGTTAATGATAAAATAATAGATGGGGAACAAGGATTCTATAACACAGTGTATTAAGTGTATTCAGTGACTGATATAAGCTAAGTATAAAAAATGTAAATCCGTTATTGGCTGCATGTTAGAATGCTAAGTCATATATATATATGTAACGAAATGGCATTTCATTAATCTACCTTTGCCGCGCTTTACGCGTTTATAAATTGTCTGTGGCGCATAGAGGGGTTTGAAGTGAAATTTTAATGGCGGATGTCTAGATTATTTTGTGCATAAATGTTGCAAATAATTGGTAAAAAGATAAACGAAAGGATATAGTTGAGGATATTAGTGAACTTTAAATGTCGTTTCTTTGTATTTCAGGTAGATAACAGTATAAAATGTGTTATAGTTAATAATTATTATAATATTGTAACGGCATGTTAAATAAAACAAATCTTTGTATTTCAGAGAAACAATTTTTGGTTTATTTGGAAAATTCCCAATAATATATCTTATAAAACGACATTTTTGTTAACTAAAACAAAATGAACCGACTGCAATTTGAGTTTACGATGATAGCCTCAAACGATGGCAAATCTAATGCGTTAGCCATAACCTCAATATCTACGGACGAAGGAAAATGTTATGTTTTACCTGATGAGCTGAAGCCGGTGATTCATCATACATATATTGTCAAAATGAACACTTTCCAAAAAATAAAGAATAGTATAAAGAAGAGGCATCAAAGTAGAAAGATATGGATAAAATTGAATGAACAAAATAAATAAACAAAACACATGTGTACGAGACCAATGTGGGTAAGAAATGCGAAGAATTAATTCTTTAGACGTAGGTATAGGTAAAATATATTCATACGATTATGTTTGTGGATTTTCACATGAAAATATTTATATAAATCCGAGAACATGAAAGGTAATTTCTAGTGGAACATTTTACTAGAACACGGTGACAAGCGATACGCTGTAATAAATAACGGTGACATCACATTTTTACGTTTCACTTCGTAAAATCTTTCACTCATCCTATCGACACACCATCGTCATTATCAGCAGCATAACCAAAATCACCCCGTCCCAGTATTGTACACGAGTACCCTTTCAGAACGAAAACGTTACAGACATCATATCGACAAAACATTTCACCAAACTGAGTAAAAGAATTTTACATGAATTTTAAACAATAAGTTTCCTTACGAGAGCTTCGTTCATTATTATACATTATTTAATCGAAAAACAAAAAACACGGGTTAGTTAAGTCAAAAGTGCCTATGCTGGGCCTCCGAACACCATCCCTGCGGGGCAAAAGGCCGAAGTATTGAACGTTAAAGCTGCATATTGACCAAACGCTTGAAACTTATCTACAACAACTGTATCTACTAATAAAGAGCACTCATTTTAAAGTCAAACGGACTTTGTTCTTCAGTATGAAACGAAAAGCGGACAATATGAAAAATAACAGCTCAAAGCGAAGTTAAATTGCCGTCGCGAGTTACAATGTTACTGGAGAGCATTGTTTTGTCCCAACGTAAAATCCAGGTCAGGCTAAGAGTTTCTCTATTTGGTCTCTTTGGCAATTGAATGTTTAACGACGGCAAATGGGGTGAAGCGTTTGTCATGCATACAGCTCGCTTCGTTTACACTATTTACTTAACATTTACAATCGAAGGAGAACAATGAAACAGTGATTCGATAACTATTGTCGATAACAAAAAACTTAAAGTTACGCTGAACAAGAGAACCTTGATTGGTTAATATTTAGTAATTAGAATCTAGAGCAAAAAAAAATTATTTCGTGTCCATGGCCTTGCACATAGTCTATGACTACTTCCGCTTACCCCCTGCCCAACATCCTTTTTTTTCCTGACTCTGGTCGAATATGGCAACCGTGTAACAAGTTTAAGTCTGTCTGTGCGAGATAATCGCTAATTCCAAAACAAGTGAAAAAACCTAAACCAGGTACCGCGTACATCGTTAACGACACGCAAAACTGAAGACTGAAAAGGAGGTACGCGTGAAGCAGTGACTGGCCAGTCAGAAGATTAATCTCGGCACTCGCACGTGAGTCTCGCCGCACCAGCACGTGAGTCGCTTTCCTTTCGCTCTCCTAACGATAACAACAATTTTCCATTGATAACAATTAAATCCATTTATAAATCTTGTCAAATTCATGACAATTAAATTTAGATTAAAATCAAAACTATATACATACTCGTATATTGGTATGAAAAATCATTAGCAGCGACTTGAAGCATACAATACAAAAGTGAATTTGTATCTACAAGAGCAATTTTTTACTCATAAAATGGTCTAGGAGATAACGTAAAATTAAAAAGCCCATTAAGTGGAGTATATTTAAAATAGTATTACATAAATGTAGCTCTATTCAAACCTCCATTAAAAACTAGTATTTATTAAAAGATATCGATCGAATTTAAATGAGGAAATCAACAAAAAGATCGCAGGCAGGCTTTCAGATAGTAACAGTTTGACACTAGTAACTAAATGGGTTTAAAGACCATTTCTGTGTCTCTATCATATTATTTGATGTTACACTATCGCATTTTGCAAGAATATTACGATAGAAATACATAACAGAATATTGAAAGAATCAACGCCAACCCATCGATATTGACAATTAGTGACTTGCAATTTTGACTAAGCTTTATATTACATAACGTTTTCATCGATCGGACTTACAACTTATGAAGCTGACGAGACCGCTTTTAGTACCGACAGCTATTATAGACTTGTTAAAGATATTTAATTTTTAACACATAGTAAAATACATGAGTAAACAACGATGAACTCACATGAACATATTGAAAATTTTTTTAAAGACAAACTATCACCGTATACAAATAGCGTTTTAAATCACTGAAAAGAAACTTCATAACAACAATATAATGAAAAAGTCTTACGCAGAGATGACGCAGTGGAACACTGCAGCGAGACAAGTTATCTTCTTGTTAGAACAAATAATGGTTTATAGTTCACTGCAAAGCGAAAACAATATCGCCGCAAGAGCAGTACGAAGGAACTTCTCAAATTACATATATTGTCTGTTCACCGCAAGCAGCGGCAATCCCGCTAAACAACAAGCAAAACTTTGATGCTATACCGAACACACCCCACGCCATATCCAATTTTGAGAACCGTCGAAACATAAACAACTCTAACAAGGCCAATTGTTTAATTACCACAAGTATACTACGGTGAACAGAGATGATTCAATGTGGAAATTTTGCTGTGAAACCCTAGTTAACGCTAGACGTGGATTTGAATAAAAAAGGTCGTACACAACTGCGGAAACATGAAAGCGTTGAAATTTCAAAACGGAGCAATTTCAAGTGTGGAACATTTCATAATATCAGAGTCGCGAAAATTCCATCCAGTAATGTTCACCGTAGTGAAAAAAGAGAGTGAAAGTTCAAAAGTGACCTTACAAAGCGAACGATTCGATTATTTGAACAAAAACAATGCTCTTTGTGAGCGCATTGCAGTGTAAAACATGATAAAATTTCCCGGTGAAACCTCAAAGCTCACATCTCAATCTGGTATTCATCGGATTCACGGCTTCGTGTTTATCGACAGCCGTCGAACTGTGAAAGCGACCGCGAAACGAAATGCAAAAATGAGTGGAAATTCAATCGACTCTCAGAGTGCCTATAACAGTCGGAAATTATTCTCGAAACTGTTACGTAACAGTTACTGCAATTTTAGAACTCCCACAGTATCTTCAATGATTACTATATTACCTAGGCTTTACAAAGAAATAAGTCATTTGTGTTATGACTATAAGTAAATCATAATCACAACCTCGCTATTCACACAAACTAGGTTCAGATAAGGACCATAGAAAAGGTGGACTTCGAGAATCAATTAATACTAATGACAGCAATATTTTTCTTGCAAGTAAACCGACTATTTCAAGCTCTCATTGATTTCAATAATTAAAAATAAACATAAAATCGATATGTTTGTACCTACATATATATCGATTATCAATGCATTCTATAGAATTCAGCTGTACAACAGCACTGAAACATATGATCCATGGTACTTCTTATAGAGATAATCAGAGATTAAAACATCATCGGGTAACGGTCTAGAAACATTTTTTCTTCCACTTCTACTGTCACTTTTGACTTATTTTATAATTTTATTTAATTGTTAATATTACTTTGACTTACTTTCATCGGAATATTAACCTGAGGTCTACCACTTCGATCTCTAGCATCTATGTCAGAACTTAATATTATATATAATTAATAACATTCTAAAAGAATTTTAAACAAAACCATCCGATCCGAGATAATACAGATATACTATGGTAACCAGACAGGTAAAAATAGAGATATTATATGGATTGTTAAATATATGCTTATTGAGATATTTTTGCAAACACCCAAGAACGCATGCATGCACGTACGTACGCACGTAAGCACGCACACGCACAAAAATATTCTCATTTTCTTCTCGCACTCATTTGTCTAACATGGGAATCAAATTCAAAACCCCCGGCTCAACAATGATGTTCACTGACCACTGAATCAATGGTTCTTATAGAATTACATCAATGATAACTATTTTTCGATATTACATTAACTATAAGCAGAGAAATGTCAGAAGAAAATAGCAAGAACTCTACAAATGAGGAACTGGGTGGCATCATTAAACAATCATCTACAAAAGGGCAAAGCGGAAGAATGGTCACAACTAATAAATAGATAGATAACTTAGACCAACCAGATCATCATTGATATAAAGTTTTAGGTAATTGATAAAATAGTCCAAAAAAAATTGTAATTCAGAAATTTGGGTGGAAAAATAAAACCATCATATCAAAAGCAGTTAAAGGAAAAAGTTTGTTGCAATGTTCCAAAAATGTCAGATAAAGCTGGTTCCACGAAAAACTTTCAGAGCGATTCTAAAATACCTTCACCCTCCTTTGCATGTCTTACTGACTTTTCCCAATACGACACGTTAATAAAGAAGGAATGCATATTAAACTATATTTCACGTCTAAGCCTTTAAATTTATCTTCCTCCCGCCACTGGAAAATGCGTTGTAATAAAAACAAAAAATATTTTCACTGACACTGGCATTTGGTAATAAAATTTTTATATCAAAAGGATCAATAGGCATCAAACTCAACCGGTTAATGGACTTGGGAAAAAGGTTATAAAATGTCTTACATAAAAATACATATAGGCTCCAATAACTAAGGGAAATGTACGTTACCCACAGCATTTACAAAAGTTGATCGAGGCTTACCTGTATCTGGAACATGGATATGGTGTCGTCGAGCATCTGGACGCGGACGGCGAGCATTTTGCCGCCCTTCTTCGGCGTGGCGGGCGGAGTGCGCGAACCGCCGCCGTCCACGCCAGCCGGCGTGCTCGCCGAGTGGTGCATCCGTCCTGATAACGTAATGGTGCTTAGAAATATAACTTACTAGGATGGCGCAACGACCCTAAATAAATCTTAACCTCCGACATTAAGACACGCCACTTCGCTGGAAGGATGAAGTTACGAATAAATAATACAATAGTACGATGAAACAATACATAGGTGGATGAATAGTATATTTGCATATGGATGGTATAGATGGATAGTATATAGGTGGATGGATTTAAAGTGCTGTGAGGTATAATTGTAACACGTGATAGGCGTCGTTCAATTCCGTTCAGCTCATACTGCAAAACTCTAAATCAATCATGAAAAAATGATGCTAAAGAGGAGTAAATCTCATTAGGATGTTTTTTCGATATGATGTCATTTCATCCTATTTTTATATCGTTGTGAAATATTGGCATTTTAATGGTTGTTTGTTAGCCATCCACATAATTGCAAATAAAACAAACGAACGGAAAACGTGAAAATGACAAAAGATCTTATTTGACCGCCATCGCAACGAAGTGAAACGATGTCAACTTATTGATGTGTACAATTTTTTGCATATAAGTTAAATTATTTAAAATATGTGAGAAAAATAAAAGAAGATAATTTTAAGGAGAATCGATCCTAAAATATTTCTGAAGGATTTTATTAATTTTCAACCAGATATTGCTTTTGATTTTTCAAAAAATGTAACTAGGAAAGCCAAATGTAAGAATGATTTTGTATAGTTTGACTTCCATCAATAAAGTTCTAAAATTGACTCATGCATTCACCTGTCATAATTCATTCAAAGCAGAATTCTAATGGAAGAACAATAGAAGAGTGCTCGGTATACAAACATTTAAGAAATGAATATGTCAAACATATTGCCAGGAAGTCTTGCGGCAATAAATTCCAATTTTGCGCGGTCTATGGCCGACATTGCAGTAAATCAATAGTTTGGATGTCCTGTTAAGGTTTTAGGTCAGCGCTCTTTGTGTCGGTTACAGAATAAATTTTACGTAACACACCAGCGAAGCACCCACTTTGTTACAAGTTTATTTGTACAGCTGTCCGCTTGCGCTGGCTCATTTCAATTCAATGCAAATTTTATGCTATAAAATTTAATGCGACATAACCGTGAAACCATTTGATAACTATGGTGTTACCGTTAAACATGAACCCGCAGAATACTTGGTTTATGCCGCAATACAGTCTGAGGAGCATGTTGTAAACATGGCATCAGACATTCGTATTTAGCAATTTAATCAAATTCTTAAGATCTCAATCGAAAAATATATATATGTATATATTTTCTGAGGTGTGTGAAGTATGCCAACCCGCACTTGGCCAGCGTGGCAG
>DWME01000758.1:0-29907 GCA_018244795.1 Parelbella ahira ahira
ATAGAGCCAGACTCTGAGCCACTACTAGAAATTCAAAATAGAAAAATTAAGTGGTAGTCGACCGATCGAACCCAGCACCTCTCGATTGGTAGTCTCGCTTCCAAGCACTCAACCAACAAGGCAGTACGTGTACCATACTCATATATTAGCTCAAACAGTTTAAACCTCATATCGATCCAAAATTTTCCAGATCTAGACATTGATATATTATTCTCACCCGTTATATTCATGTCTAGTGAGTAACGGTAAGCAATAACTTAGAAAAGTATCTCATCCCAATTATCCGAACTAATTCGTATTCTATCAAATGTGTTCCATCAATCATACACACAGACGGTTGGATTTTTCTCGAGACACATGGGACACTTATAACGACAATGTCTCTAAGCGTTATATGACTAAAATTATATTACAAACACCTAACGTCGCAAGATTGTGTTTCAGGGTATATTTAAAACTTGAATCTGACATTTTGAAGTATATAATATTAGACTTCGCTAGCTTGTAATGATAACTATATGTAAACCCGTCACGTATTTCAACAATGTCGTTTCGCTCTTGTCTCACTCTCTCAGAGATTGATTTATAATATTTAGTCTTGCCATAAATATTGTTACAAAGAAAAACAACATATTTTTATTGTACGTAACATTTATTACTATTACAATGTGTTAGTTTAATAAATTAATATAGAACTATTAAAAATATATAAAGCTTATTCGAAGTGGACTTCATTGGCTGCAATACAGTCCTTTAAACGTTGAGGCCAGTTATCATTAGCAACATGTACTCTTTCTATGGTAGAATTCTTTACTTCCAATCGTATGGATTGTTTTAGGGACTCTAAATCTGTCCATAAATCATAATCCAGTGGATTAAGATTAGGACTTCATGACGGCCATTCCTCAGCTCTGATGAGGTCCGGAACGTTCGTTTCTTACCAAGATTGGGTAGATTGAGCTTTACGACCCGGCTCCGAGTCTTGCTCAAGGACTGTTTTTGTTTATTGAACATGATGTTGCTAAGGGGCTTAACGACCTTTTCAAGAAGGGTATCTTGATACCCTTGTGCCGTTGTTTTGATACCTTTTTCACAAAAATATGGCTCAGACACTCCTTCATAGCGAACACCCCACCAAACCATCACCGAAGTCTGATAAAGCCCACGTTGTACTCTGTTGACTAATTGGAAAGCTTCTTTAGAGCTTTGACCATAAATACGGTCATTTTGTTAGTTAAAATATTGTTCAATTGTAAAAATTTTCTCACCCGTAAACAACGTTTTTCTGTGACCTCCCTTTGCGTACCGCTTAAGTAGTTGTTTTAAGTTAAATTATCAGTTAAGAAATGATCTATGCTTATATATATACTACATATATCAGATATATATGATCTCAGCTGTAAAGAGTAAGATTGGTGATCACAAGGAGGTAGCAAATTCCCTTTAAGCGCTTCAAATTTAAGTGTAGATTATTCGAAGCGCAAAGGCAAACGTGTTGGAAAACGGTTTAGCAGCTGATTGTTAATCTATCGCCGGAAAAGGGTTTTGAGATCAAAGGGACACGTCACTTTAATTTTTGACTTGTCTTACCATAAGGGCGTGAGCGATTAAAAACTGTCTTGTGTATTATTATTTAAATATATCATCAACGTTACCTGATGTTAAAGGCATTATATTCTGTGAAACGAGCCATCGGCCGTGTTCGTATGGTCTGTTGTTGTTGTGTATAATTATGTATGTTTGTATAAAAAATTTCCACAGTTTTAACAAATGTGTAGATTGAAGCATAGCAAAAGTTTAGGTATATCATGCATATATAGGGTTTAAGAACGTTGCTCAACATAATATTTTTTATATTGATGTTATTTTGCGTTTAGTACAAATACATAAGTTCCATGACAATGAATAATCGACTTTGTGCTTAAAAATATTTATCTATCAGATTACCTAATATTGTGGAGAACTCAAAAGCAAGTCAAGTTTTCTCACGATGTATCCTTCATGGTTACGCAAAGTCATATTTACCTTTAAAAATACAAATTTGTAGAGCAGTATGCGCCAGATTTAAACCTTGGACTCCGGAATTCAGTAATTCTATCCTACTATGCCGAACCTCACGATTATGTAAGTGCGCATATTGGTTTTTAACGAGTTTTTATTCAAGTGCTCTATTCCAATAATGTCAAAAGCTCGAAGAGGTCCGAGTGATGTGACTGGCTCTGGCTTCTTGTACTGTTCCGTTGTCTCAGCTAACGACATTCTCGCTTACTCGCCAACGATGCCGTAAATCCATTTGACACCTGAAAGGCAAATGAATTGACGTTAAATTGATTGGATTTCATCAAAGCGAAGAGAAAACGATGCTTCTTCGGAAGTTACGACGCGAATTAATCCATATTGATTTTATTATTCTTTGTAAATCCACAATTCTGCAACGCTTAAAGAAAGGTGCGGTGTATTGCATTTTGATGTTTTAGGCTTGTCGTATGAGTAGGTATATGTTACATGCAATATTGTATTTGCTATTAAAATTACCTAGTCATCTTTGGATGAGAGAAAAGTCAAAAATGAATATGGTCTTTTGCATACATTTAATAAGATATATTATATTTGTCAAACTCTTACAGAAATCTCTCATCAACACCAGCAAGGGATAGTTATTAATCAATAAGAAAAGGAAACCAAATTTAATGTTTATTATACAAGAAATGTATATTTAGTATTTATATATGAATATACTCGTGTAAGTTTGTTCGTAATTAAATATTTTCCTTAGTTATATTATCGCGCTCTTATTAAGTACTTACGCGGAAAAAAACGCTTGACACGCGTCGAATATTCTTGTCTATCTAGTACAATGTGATAGATAATGAAATCGCAAAACAAATGGAAAGTTATTTCTCATAGGCTACAAACGAATGGCAGTAAATCTCGCTATAGCAACCCGGATAAGCTTGCAAGCGTCACCCGGGTGAAACCGGCACACTTGCGCTCAGCGACACGGTCCCAAGCTCTGCATAGTTGCCCAACACAAATTGTAGCTTAACTTTTACATGTATAACAAATTATAAATTATATTATATTTAAACTTCACGGCACGCCCCTAATCCCCGAAGAGGTAGCCAGAGAATTGCTAAATACTCCCACTTATCAGCAGTTACTTTTACGTTCCATTAAGGAGTAGGTAGTGAGTGAACTTATGATTTTAATTACTTTTAACAATGACAATGAAATATGTTTACGAATTTTAAATAAGTTAGTGTGATGTAGAGTCCATTGTTTCTTTGCTATGATCTATGTAGAATTCTCTCTATCTGGTAGAATAAAGCTTTAAAATTTATTGTTACCTTTCGCTACATAGACTCAATGGTCAACGATCTAGTTAGCAAAGCGTTTTCTGCATAGTATAACAGACTCAACTTTCGACCGGTTGGGTATAAGATGTTGACTCTACTTACTATATCCATGGCGCCTACGACACAGGGACTCTAGCGTGGAGATTTGACTGAAGTGTTAGTCATTTTTATATGATTAACTTCGATATTACATCCTTTTTTACGTCTCATAGCTGGACACGGTCCTCTCCCTTAGCTACTTAAATGTTTATTTGAATAAACGACAGCAATGTTAAATAGTTTTAACATAATATACTGCTAGCATAACCCTATTATGATACGGAGAGGCCGGATTGACCCGCGGGGCTAATTGAGCTCACCCGATAACCATGCACGAACACCACACGTCTCGTTATGTATTCATGTCCCCTAATATCCAACATCGGTCGTTGTTACTTACGTATGAACAGAGTGTGTGGGAAACTTTCAATAGATTTTTGTAATAAGATCTGCTGGTAACTTTATATACTCAAAGACTTATAGATGTCTTTACATATAGAAGACTGTGGTTTTCGTATACAAGGAGGGCTACTGATGTCTTTGCACACAAGGAGATCTACTGATACGTTTTAATACAATGAAGCCTATCTAATCTTATAGCATCTTGGTTAAATTTGTGTACGATTCGTATGGTACTGTTAACACTTATGAAAACTTATTCGTTGTAGAGTAGAATAGCGCGACCTGGGGCAAAATATAAGTAGGACTAAACACTAGACTTCCCTGAGTCTTGTGGTTCAAAACATAAAGCTTCGTTTATCATACAAATTTCTGTCCTACCGGGAATCGAACCCGGCACTTTCTGCAGACGTACTTAGTGACTTTGTGCTGAATGGACAGACTCACAGAGTCGAAATAAAGCTTGTTGAGTCTCAATTTAGCGGAGTAAATTAAATTTACGCAATGCATCTGACAGGAACCTATAAGGCCTCCGTATTTATTACTTAGAGCGCTAAATGTAAAATTCGCATAAATCTATCTCACTTCACTGCTGGACGTAGCTGTTCCCAAATGTTTGTGGTGTCCCTTAATAAACGCCATTGCGTCCTGTAATTACATTCATATTATATTGAATAATGAAAGAATTATGGATAACTTCAACCTTCGGATCTGGACAATTTTTATTGCGTATTTCTAACATGAAATTCCCAGTAGAGCACGGAGTCTGTAAATGTGCTCGATGGGCCGAAGACTATCATCCTCAATGCTTAATTAATATAATATCATATTTAATTAAATCAAAGGAAAATATTCGCATTAATGTTTAACAGTTTTCACATAATTTAGCGCCGTGGCTCGGCGTTCATTTTGCTTCGTGTATCAGCCCCTAGGCAAATTAAACTCAGTCGCGCCCCCTACTTAGCCTGTCGTGCAATTACGTCATGATCTCTAATCGGACTTCTTAGTAAATTGCAATAACGTAATGAAATTCTGGGGAATGTTGGTTCCTATTATCAGCAAAGGCCTGTGAATGACGAGCTGCCATCTCGGGGACAGTGTTGCTAACTAATGATTTGTTAAGTAAGAATGTGTCACGAGCCACATTAAAGGACGCTCAAGTGGGTGTGCGAGTTTTAATCCAAGCTTCAGACGATGTGGGGGTTCATTCTCATCCACGTTATCGTATGGAATCATTAACATATGGAATTTGAAAATTTCACGGAGTGGCAGAAACACTGCAGAAATCAGGATGGGTCATTACATGTACATGACTTCAATTATAATTACATATAATGTGTTGGACATAGTACGTTTAGGAACGCTTCATACACATTTTGATTAAGCTTTTGTAAAGATATCATATTGTTAATGATATGTTATCAACTGCAGATAGTCTTTAAAGGGCGAATTTTTGTACTTTAAGAAATAGATATAAACATTGTGCCAGTGGATCAGCTTCTGTTATTTATGTAGATACCGACGGCGAAAGCAATTGTCTGAAACAACGCAACAATACATACGAGTGCTGTATTATTCATGTCGGGTTGTCGAGATACATAAATATTTGCATACAGATAACCGTGTTCAAATAAATAGAACCGCCGACAATGGCTCAAGATCTTGATACCGTATAGTGTAAGCGACAGGCGATCAGGAGCGCTATACGTAAATTATGGATAAGTGAGGCCGACGGTGGAGTAGGAAGACTGAAACCAGTCCGCGTGCATGACAGTGATAAATGTGGAAGACGCACATCAGATCTGTAAAGTAGAGATATTTCGCGCTCGATGGTATAATAATAATATTGTTAGCGACTAATAAGACATTATTTATAATGACTGGACAGTTTCAAAAAAGCCAATGATACATTACTTCCTTTTTAATTACTATGCCTTTAAATACATGCACATGTCGACGGTAACACAATGAATGCCACGTAATTAAATGTTCAAATCAGAGCGCAGATTGTGATTAATGTCAATCTTTCATTCCATTCTATTTAACACCTATATAATGCCTTTAGAGCATTTTAAAAGTTGAAATCGGACACTAAAGTTACATACGAAAATTACATACTCGAATACGCTGATTAATAAGAGCCGTTAAACGACAAGGAAATCTCAACATATCGAACATTTGATTGTATGTATGTATAAACACACATGTACATGCGTACCGGCTTAACTCCCGTATGTTGTGACTGTAAAATAACATCTAACGTTATTCTCATTAACTTCAATTCCTTTAACTTCGTCTTATTTAAGGTTCCGTTGGCAGCAGCTACATGATAAGTCGCGATTCCGCCAACAATTCCCCGTGTAATTATTCGCTGCTCGTTTGTCTGTAACTCTAAACACCTTATCGTCGGATCTCGCCAGGAGCGGCTCCCTAATGAGATTTTCCTTTTATTCTATTAATCCGATGTAAATTAAAACGTCCGATGCATCTCACCGTGTAATTAGTCGAAGCAAATCATATTATACCCCGCGGATGATAGTCGTATCCTTTAATTATTCTGTTTTCTGAAACGGATTGGTTTTTAACGATATTTGAAATCAAAGTTTGCGGGTGAGTAGGTGCGGGTCGTGTCTACTGTCTATCCCGTAAAGTACCGGGCGTGACGATAGAATAATAATAATAGTAGTAGTAGTTTCTGTTTGCTTTATAAAAAAATCATACTTAGAATTACACAGTATTACACATTACCAATGCAAACATTGCATTCCTAACTGTCTGAGCGTCGGGGCTATATATTCTTCACACTGTAACGGAACTTCAAAAATTTTGACGTAGTGCCCACTTAAAAACGCGAGCGATGTTTAAACAGGCCATTTTACGGGCTGTTTATTTACGTTCGCTCACTCCTACTGCCAACGCTACGATGTATCAGCTTTTTTTCGTAACGAATTTTATTCATTCATTACCAATGTACAGGGAGTAAAATATACTCTATTGATTGCAAATGAATTTATAGGACAATATATAACAGAACATTAGCAAAAACAAATGCAAAAGTTTTGCTCAAAAAACGTCCATAATTCAAGTGAGGGTACGGTTTTTACGGTATTGAAATAAATTAAGTTTGAAGTTAGTCGGTAAATCCTCTGAAAGCCTGATAGGCTTATAATAATTTTACGCCTCGGGCGTAAACTCTACAAATTAGGTGTACAGAGAGGTAGATCACAAGGAAATAAATATTTTACATTAGGAGTATCTACATACTCTACATATTATGAGGATATTACATTACTGTTATTGTAATCATGGTTTAATTGTTTTTCAATTTGCTTTGTTTTAAATTACAATTTCATAGCGTTATTAATTATGAATGTCGAGATCGCAAATTAAATTACTGCACAGTATGTATGTACAATGCTTAGAACGTTTAATGCTGATGGGAATTGAAATTAACGAAAAATATCTTTTTTACTAAACCTAATACTAATGACAGAATCTTATTACATTACAGTATTTACTGCCTTTGACGCTTCATCCATATAAAATGTAGTGATGATATGTGTATTGCCGTTGTGGGTAAGAAGCATTAATTGGTGTAGCCCCCAAAGTGGTTTCGTTGTAATATATAAAAAGTCATTTTTGATAACTTTTTCACTCAGAATACTAAATAACACGAAACATAGAAGAGTTTTGCAAATCCGTATTTCACAAATCCCGCAATGTATCTAAGCAATCATAAGATAAATAGCCAAAAAATTATCTTACAAAGACTTTTGCCAACAAACAAATTGGAACCTACTTGCGTCACTGCAGGGTTCACATTCTCAATAGAGCGGGCTACAACCCAGAAGGCTCGTAATAATCCGTGCCTTGGTTACTTACTTCACAAAATACATATAAACAGATTACACATTTGGGATTTGTACCGTAAGCGGATTTATTGGGTTGGTTTTAAAGTGGAGGCTGAAGATCATTGCTCAGATACTCGGGATGATGCTTGTATAGTTAACTACTTCCGTAACGAATAATTTGGTCGCATTTGTTATTTATGTTTCTATTATACGTATTTAATGTGCGTAGGGGACGGTGACCACTTAAAGTGTGGTGGCTACTTTGCCTATTCACTAGGGTAAAGTAAAAACATTAACTCAGAAGGACAATTCCGGTTACACACACACATACACTCAAGTTGTAAATACGCAATGAAGTATCAGAACCCAAAATTTATTTTCTAACCAGGGCCTTCCAGATAGACACTCAACCAGTACATAAACACTATATCCGTACAAAGACATTTTATAGTGTGTGTACATTTGTTGCACACATCAGAGTAGAGTGTAATTTAAATCGGGCGTAGACACTCGTTCGTGCGGCGACCGTCTACACTCTACAGCAAACAATTGCGTGATTCGCCACAGATACACACATGTAGCTAGCCACTGCAAAGCCCCAGCTCTCGATCCCCGAGGGCTGCCGTTCAAAGAAAAGGGGACAGCAAGCACTCTTGTGCCACTTACACATTCACCGGGTTGAGTGCGGAGCCTTCTCACCGCGACGCGCTCCTTTGACGGATACAACAATTATTTGCCGTTTATCTCCGTAAATTTCACACTAGCGGATATTGTGAACGTGCCACATTAAAGTTTTCTAACTTAGTATCACGTTTTAATAACTAAAATTACGTTTTAGTTCCCCCTTACTTTCATCCTCCCTAATCCGTATTACGGTCGAAAAAGGAAAATTTCAAAGCTCTCTTTGAAGTCATAAACGTAAGGACTGATTTCAATGTGTTGTTTTTTGAAGTCTGTTGTTGCTGTTTTCTGTTACGTTTTATAAAATTTCGAGGAACATCCCCGGGTTGTTATACGTACATTTTTGTTGATGAGGCCCAAGCGTTACATGTAGATAACTCCTTAAAAATCGTCTATTTCATTGCAAAATTGAATGAAATATGTATTTCCTTTTGTCCAACATTCCGGGTTCGCCTTCTGTCGGCAATTTCAATTAATAGTTATTTATATAGCACTATGCCGTAGAAGCATGCCCAGAGTTCTTTACTTACCACCGTTTGCACTTTACTATTTTTGGTCAGTCTTACGCACGCAACGTTGCACATATTTACAATACATTTAAATTTTAGTAGGTACCTACATTTGTTTACCGTTTTTATGTTACAACAAATGTTTAGGTAGATGTAAAATGTACGCGAACTGCGCTGCACGTATTTTACACATTCACGTATAATTTACATATTAATAAGCTTTAAAATACGAATGCCAAAAACTCCTAACTCTCTACATGTAGCAAAGAAAAGTTTTAAAGCACTAATTTTTAATTGGTCACTGCGGACACCATATAAGTCATTAGTTAAGTTGTGAATCTAATTACAAACACGTTGCCGCTGCTGAATCAGACTGTTAGGGCCGTTTCAGATAGACCGGTTCGGAGCGCAGGGCAGATATTGATCGTATTTAAAATAGAACTTTAACTATTACATTTCAATAGTCTATTTTTATAATTAAATTATTTTGTGACGGCGCCGTAGCATTCTCTAGCCATGGAACATTTGAAATGTAGAAATAGATTTTACTCAAACTACATAAAGTTTTATTTTAATCACCAGACAACAAGTTCTTCTGTTCATCTGTTCGTACAGTTAGCAATTCACGATGTTTAAATGGACAATGAATATGGAGCAGTGGTTTTAACTTCGCGCGATTTCCCGTCATCGTCATTAACATTATTATCAATATTTGATGTTCCAATGTATGTATGAAGAGATTGATGAATGTGGAAGAAGCATGGCAGGTATGTAAGGATGTTTGGCACTCCGTGCTCTCTGCCTACCCCGTAAGGGACCTGGCGTGAAAATATGTACGTATGTATGTATGTTGGTGTTCCATTACTGAACACTGGTTTCTTTAAAGAGCGACGAAAATAACGAACTACCTTATTGCAAAGCAGAATGGCAGATTTCAAGTGCCTCAGGTTATATTGTTAAGAACTATAAGGTGTGAGATTTCCTCACAATATATACTTTATCTATACCTTACCTGTATCTTATCTATTTGATTTTAAATAGAACACTAATATACCAGCCGACTCGTGTTATTAGTGTACTTGAGTAGTTATTAACTAAGTTCGGACCAGTAACAGATTTCTCGATATTAAAAATGTTTGTGTTGTCGCAGCGGTTGCGCAAATACGTACATTCCAAAGTAAACACTGAATGAGTCCAGTATGTGATCGGGTCCATTGCATTCACGTACGCCAAAGAAATAACGTTACCGGCCAGTAAAGTATCGGCAACTGGCAAATAAAAAAGAATTAGGACGGCACTAACTTCGTGTGTAGCACGCCACCTGTTGGCGCAACCTTGGCCGGTTTGTTTGGCTAATGCAAGATTTATGTTGCGTGTATGATAAAATGTGTAAAAAATGTACATTTACAAATGTTTAAGATTAGCGCGCGCATTCTGAAGATAATGAATGTGGTAATATTTTAAAATTCTTCCAAATAATTTGATATTTTGAAATATGGATTTCGCGTGAGTGGCTCCATTTTGCGATGTATCGTTATGTTTGAGTTTCTTCGAGCGCAATTTCAGGTATTATTCTCGGCAGCTGCAATATATTCTCTAACTTTTTTAAAATTTAGACAAAGGTCAAACTTCAAAACGAAATATCAAATTTATCAAAAGCACATCAGTAATATTAAATTGATATAAGAATCGAAATTCTAGACAATAACTAACCTTACCATCAACGATCATTGCAAATAGTCAATTAATCATGCATTAACAACAGCGATGTCGGTCCTAAAAATCTTTATAATTTTCAAAAGTAATCGAGTAAGTCGACTATGGATCGATTATTATTATTATTATAATCGAGTAAGTACAGTGTAAGCCATAAACAACTATTCCTTTCAGAAATCCACCCTTAAGGAGCATATTTCTAAGAAACTCGCTGTTGTATGGAATACCTACATACACTACGCGTACTTTGTGAACAATAAATCATTTTAGTAGTTAATAACGTTAAGTTTAACATCAATGAGTTAACGGGAGTTTAGTTTTGAAATAGCCTAATGAGACACCTCGTTGATAAACGCTTATACACGTCGCTGAAGGTACATTATGTTTTGTTTCGGCCCTTCTTAGCTTGCTTGAAACGGTACAGGTTCCTGTATAACATATTACACAGCGGCGTGACATTAAACAAAGGAAACGGTGTGTTGTAGGCATATAAATAAAACTAAAAGTTCACAAACATTATTCCCATTGTTTGATCACTTATTGCTACAGAAATGGAAGTTTCGATTCAAATTTACGACATTAATTTATTTATGATAAGTGCTGTACAAGTGGAATTCGGCGAATACCAGGCTTTAAATGCCTTTATCCGACGTAATAAATTATGTAAGCTTATTTCACAAGCATATAAAGTTATCAAAATTAATTCTTAAAAGTGAATAGAAGTATTATTTACATAAGTTTCCAAATTTCATTGGCTACGGTAACGTCAAGCAAACGGGCATGCCGTAAAGATAGGTCGTCGTTGTGTTCTTCTGCTGATACTATACATAAATAACATAACAGCACGCCTGTATTTCGCCCAACGTGTAGGCAGAGAAGTGTAGTACTTCCACGTTTCATCTTTTAATACTTCCTATGGAGTAGAGGGTGAGCCTATTTCCATACACCTAGCACAAATATAGACGTATGCAAACATAGTATATATAGCGTGTATAAAAACGTACAAAATCCGCTCTCGGGCCGGTGTCGTTGCCCCGAGACTGCCGAGATGCGGCAAGCCTCTCGACGGACGCACTTACAACGGACTCTGTGAACAATTAACTCCAGCACGCGCTAACAGTTACATGTATATTGCACTTATACATTAGTCGTCTTACGGCCAACAGTTATACATCAGTTACCTTCGTGATACGAACAAAAGAGCTGTATAATGTTAATAATAAATCAACGCAAACGGTCCTCACCTTTTATTTATGTATAGTGTTAAAATTTTATTACTTTATTAATTTTATTCTTAATTTTACTGCTCTCGGACTGTTATTTCCGTGTACGTCAAGTTTTAGCACGGAATTACCTCACGTTCATTTTATCACGACTAACTCATTATTCAATTTAAAATAATGCGATAAAATATGACGACATTATTCGAGTGCAAATACGAAAATTAAAAATACAATTTACGTATTTCCAAAATGGAACAATTTAATTTTGTCTGTGGTTTCTACGTTTGTACACGATATTGTGTTGAATTTTATTAATATTAGATCACGAAATGCTTTAAATCTTCCGTATATGAACAGTAAAGTACAAATTTTATAAAATATAGAACTATGAGTAGGCTCGGAATTGAAACATATGTATAAGTACACAAAATATCGCAAACTACCTAAGTACTGTTTTTAGCAATCAAACAAACATGAATACTTAGGCATTTCGCTGAAAATGCAGTCAGAGGTTAGGACTGGCACACAATAATTTATAAGAAATCTTAACACTTTCTTTCATAAATTTTGAAATATGAAAAATAATTTAATAAAGTAAAGCATATTTATGTACTTACTATTTTTTTCTAATCATTATAGTTTTTGAAAACTGAAATTTAGTTTGATATTATTACTGAATCACTGCACATAACGTTGAATGTTCTAGAATTAAGTGAAATTTACGACATATAAAACTTGCAAGGTTCTTTGACATAATGTTAAATGTAAATAATTTGCAAAGATAACATGTTCAACTAATATTCACGTGTAAAACATTAGCAGTAGAATGATTCTAACAATAGATTAGCCGTTGCACGGTGGGTGATACACTGACCGTTGTTACGGGTATTTAAAGTTTAGCAGACAGGTCTGGTTTCGGTCCGAATCAAAAGCATATTGTCCATTGTTCCAACGGGCCGCGTTAATAAATACGAATACCTAATGTTTTCTGGAATTCGGAAGAGCTATTATTCGGTACATTAACAAGCTTCGCTCGCGATCTGAGCACACACAGTCGGCGATAAACTACGTACGATTAATAATATTTATTATGACGTATTTAGCCTTGAATCGAACTATGATGTAAAATACCATAAGATAACCTGCACACTTATGAATTCTCCATCGATAAAGTTCTGAGAAACTGTAGAGTCTGCCAACTCGCTGTTGGCTAACGCGGTAAACTATGGCCATAACCACTCCTGTTACAAGAAGTGAGTCTATCTAACAGTCGAAGAATAAAAATAATTAATGATAATTCGAATGGCGGAATTCCAATTACAACAGCTTGTAGGATAGGTTATCTGGTAACATAACTGTCGTCACTAGCTCACTTATCAAGAAATGTGTACATAATCATGACAGTTACCATCGCTCTGAATAAGTTTTATATGAAGTTCACTTCTTCTTTCTTTTATTCATTCTTTGATTCGTCACTTTACCTATCTTTTATCGCACGTTCGCCAACTAGTTCGCGATACGACGAGCCGTAACAGGAAAGTTCGTTTCGTACGTTGTGTCAGCTGACTGGTCTGGGTTCAGTCAGCGGAATCAAACGGATGTGCCCAGAACTATTTTAGTTCACGAGCGCGTTTTAATGTATTGTTTCTTAATTTCTTAGTAAATGTGTTATGGATAAAGATTTTTTTTTATTTTACGTTGTAAGTAATATCTGTGTAAGAATATATTAGTACATTAACACAAAATTATTTTAGTATTTGTCGTAAGGCGAGAGACATGAACATGACACCAATCGAAAGATATTGTGCTACAGATGTACAAATACTGAACAACAATACAAGCTGAAATAAAATAAGTACATACAATGTTCTCTTAATACTGATTAAATGAATATTTAATCAAATAGAGCAAAGAATTTTGATTAGATCTATAGCTGTATGAACTTGTTTCGTTTTGATTTCACTATATATAATGATACTATATAATGTTTATGTCTATGCCTCCAGTGATATCATATATTTTTTTCGTTGTTTATTATACATTAGGTTTAGTATGTACTTAGTAGTTGTAATGTTTACTTTTAAGCTATTTTATGCACTTATAGTATTTTTGCGATTGATTTCTACATGTTTACAACGAAACGTTGTCTTAATTAACATCGGTTAGGTATGTCACGTTTAGCGACAAATCTCTTACATCGGTCGCTATGAAACAGGGTGTTGAACGAGGAAGTTCATCGCGATGGCCCGTCAGTGCACCGTTCTGGGTTCGGTCAGGCGGATCAAAGGGATATTTCCAGCATTGTTTTACATTGCAGCGGCTGAAACTGTACGCGCTTACATTTCTTTGTATTGCTGTAAATACTAACAATAGCCGGATTATTTACTGCGAGTCATGGAGTTCGTGCAGTCTGATAGAAAAATGTTATAAAATATATTATATTCCAACAATTTGGTTAAACGTTTCTCACATTTTTTTATTAAATACGGCACCTTAATAAATTTCGTACTTCTTTCATGGTTATGGAATTAATTGAAATTCGAAACACGAAATGTAGAAGGACATAACGTTTTATTAGTCTTAGAAAATTGCAAGAGAACTAGATGCATAATTCATACCTCGCTTTGCTATTACTTAATGGCGAAAACGGGTACACATTCATTGAATTAGTTTTACTACTACAATACTCAAAATTTTTGTGTTATGTGTATACTAGTATGTGTATATAAAAAAAGAAACTGATCGGCAGACGGACGGACCAACCCGCAGCTAAAATCGTTCGGTCTGGAAACAGTCAATCTTGTACCAACACTGTATCTAAGGAGGGATTTTCGAAAATTCAACCCTTAACATTGTAAGGCAGGGGTTGCAAATTGACGTGATACATTATTATTTTTAAAGTTAAAAATGGTTGAAGGTTGGAATAACTGGAATAAAAAAATTCACTGTGTGAATTTTTTGATAACTAATTTAGGAAATGAACGGTTGGTGTTTGGAAGAGGTTGATATTTTAAGTGAGGAAATCGATAATTCGAATATACACGAAGAAGTTTAAAGTGAAAAATGCTTAACATTGAAAGAAAAAAATATTGTTTTAAAGTTTAAAAAAGCATGAAATTGTACGCGTGAAGAACTAAAACTCTGTTTTTCAAATCAGATGTATAGATATAAATTAATAAATTTTACTCAAAGTGCTTCATGGCAACTATAATAGATACGATACATTTCTGATCCAAATCTCCCTTCGTAAGACGAAGTCTGTCATCACTTTACGCAGAAGAGAGAGCGGTGCATCAAAGATTAGTACTCATTACAATTAACATTTTAGAATTGCTATTCCCTATAGATAAAAAATATAAAATTAATTTCCATGTACCACTTGTGTCGCTGACTGTACCCGCACGTGTTTTGCAGTGAAATCCAACCATACCATTACCCTTCAATTAGAAACTAAGGCGGCTTGCAAACTAAAGGAATTAGAAACAACATGTATTTCATCGACAACTTTATTGTAGTGACATTAAATGTTAAGTTTTTTAACATGGGCATAGAGAAAGTTACGGGCAATTTAATACAAAAATAAAGTCAAATTAAAAAAAAACTCGTAATTTGTTTTGAGAAAAATGGAATTACCAATCAATATCATGGTTTATTTATTTTTGCTATTCGATTCTATCGTAAACTACGTTTAGTGTGTAAGCCGCCTAAGTATCAAGTCCTTAAGAAAAGTGTTTGCCTTAGCTACATTCACTTATAAAATATGTATGTAGATACTGACATTCCACAGATAAAAAGCATTTGAATGACCCATAGAATTAGACCACACGCTAAATCGTTGTTTATTTGTTTTATTTCCATATGCACAGTGACAATATTATAAATGTTTGAATACTCCCCTTCTACCATTTTAGTAGAAGACATTAACTAGAAAATTATAATCTTAAGTATTAAAAAGTCAGTAAACATTTAATATGTAAAAGTTAATCTCGCTTAATTAGCAAAGATTTATTCATAATCATTTTTATGAAGAATTAAACTATAATCTCGCTTACCAGAGTACTACGGCACAAAAATAACATGATACCAATTTCCTTTCAATTATTTTAATGCCCATACTTTTATATCAAAATAAACGTAACAAAAAAGAAATGAATAAAGGCACAGAACTTTGTTTCAGTATGCAAATGTTATACAAACAACATGGAAACAGCAGTTTGACTGTGGAAATGTTTTTAGCCTGTGGTCCACTGTTAAATGCCATGACCCCAAAACCTTTAAGGCTTTTAACACACTTTTTTCTATTGACCGATTGATGAATTATTATTTTTCTTTGCAGGCATTCAAGGATGGAGCGGAGTGAACGTTCACCAACCAAAACGGTAAAGGACGGAACGCCGAACAAAACCAAATGGAAGTGTTCCCGTGTTTGTTACTCTATAGACTAACATATTAGGTATATGCATTACAAATAAAACTAAATAGAATATAAAAAATAAAATGTCTTAAATCGCTATCCAGTTATGTTCGGTCAGTGTTATTGTGTTTCGAAGTAAGACATAATTGAGGTGAATTTTGGTGTTCCCAATGGATCAGTGAAGCAGCTGTGATGGGGTGCGGTCAGAGCAAGATAAATCTCTATCCGCGGAGAAACAAGAATGGCGGGAAAGGGAATAGTGCCAAAAAATCAGGTGAGAATACCTCATTATTAAAATCAAAGGTAGATCTTTTAAGTATCCAATAACGTGAGTGTAATTTAAGCGTGTATAAAGATAAAAGTCAAATGTTACACATAAAAACCCCTCCCTCTGCATTGAAGTTTATATGTTTTTACGTGATATACTTATTACTTTTCTCCATAAATCAAATGTAAAAAGTGAAATTGTCATTAATATTACTATACAATTACCCCCGGTTTAGCCGAGTGTTGTAGGGTGTGTTTTATAAATGAGAACGTATATTGGTGAGCGTCCGTCGACTCTTGACTTGATTTGGGTTTCACCTACTCGTATACCTCTAATGTAACCTGAATTTACTTCAATACCAAACAATAAAACGGTCAAAAAGACAACTGGTGCTCTTCTTGCGATACTATTTTTATGATATCGTCACGCTAAATCCCTTACGAGATAGTCAGAGAGTACCGAGGGACAAACATTTTTATTGCAACCTGACGTGCTTCTACATTTACCATTCTTCATTTACGCCGCCGGTTTAGGAGATTTATGACTTCCTCATCTGCCAATATCGGACCTGTTTAGTTAGGATAAGCGGTTGGCCTTGAAAATAAAAATGATAATGACGAGGTCTTCCTCAATATTCATCAACATACAACAACGTGGAGTCAGCAATCCTCTCGAAGGTGTAATAGGAAATAAAATAAAAGACTGACGTCAAGAAAACAAAGTTTTACATTTCCAAAGTAACATTTAACAAGGACGGTTACTTTATGTTTGCAATCGAATTTATCCATTTATATGACAACAGTAATAAATGGCCACTCTGTGTTAAGTACTCTGTACACATTCCTATTCGATATTGAACAGGACTGAAGTAATACTTAATACCGGTCACAGCTGCTAGCGCCACTGGGGACTAACTTGATCGTTGCCTGTTACAATGTCATATTGCAAATGGATAAACGATTGTTTTGGATCTCTTTGTTCAAAGTATGTAAAATCTATAAAATTACTTTATGTTGTCAAATGGAAACAAGTCTTTGACATTTTGTCATTTTTGTTTTTAATGTAGGTCTTTCGTCTTTCATCTCCTATTGGATGCAAAATTAGATATTATCATAATCTAAATCACGTAAGTTGGTCACCATTACGTCGTTTAAGGGGTACTGTTACATTATTCTACCCTGAAACAAAAAGTGTACCGTATCCTGATGTTTTGACTTTAATCACAATGAGTCACGAAATGAAAAACATATTACTGTGAATATAACTTTGGGTGGTTATAGCTTTACATTAAACGCAATATGCAAATCGGCCATTATGCACATCGTTATGCGTCGATGTTATTAATGTTACCGGCTGTAGCCGGTTTGAGTTGTAACTCAAACACGCTGATTTGCATAAATTTGGTACAGAGCTTTCTGGAACAGGACACGGCCCACTTACAATACATTGCTCCCCTCTAAATCAACCCCGAAAAGGGTAAAATGAAGGCGTAAAAGATTGAATAATTATTTAGGGTTCCGCACGTAGTTGCGGTTTACAAAATTGTAATAGGTATATAAATATATAAATTGAATTTTATACAATTTCGCCCGAGTCGCTTCTCGTACGGTGATACCGCTACCTATTCTACAAGCGAAGTGTAGCTCGCAAGAAGGTTACGTCAACAAATTACATTGCGCAGATTCAACGTTATCCGATGGGAAGACCGTATTAGCATGATAATATCACTTTGGCCGATAGCGACGTGGCAACGTTTTATTTTGATGACTAAATTAGAATAGATTTGTGCTGTTCATAAACGTTGAAAATTATGATTATAGAGCTAAGTTGGATGATCACGCATGGTTAACGTTCGTTAAAGAGAATTTCTTGTTTAGTTGCTCACCAATATTAATCAATGCAGTAAAGCGACACGACACGACCCGAATACAATATGCTGGCCACGACTACCTGTTAATGAGAGGCACATCATTAGTATATTTTTGGAACTCCAGCTAGATGGGATGACGAGCTGTAAAAGATTGTAGGTAGAATACGTATATTCCGAGGACATAGCGCGATGGCGCTCATGAGGCACCTATATCCAACAGGGGATTGCGACAGACTTATGATGATGCCAACTTCAATATATTAAGCTCTGTTACTTTCGAACACTTTGGATAAAAGTGAACATAATAGTGTCTCAAAGTAATTTTACAAGATAGTATTGCATTTTGAATAAAATTGCGATCCATGGTTCAACTTATAAAAGCTATACATACGTATTTGATAAGGCGAAGAGCGATGAGGCTGAAAGCCGCGGACGTGCTTACAAATATTCATGAGGAGGCCCTTAACGACCTAACACTAAGATTCCTTGGAACTGCTCTAAAAAGCAATTCCCTTGTAGGTGGCTAATGCCACCAAGCTCGACCTAAATTACCGGACACATACGTTCAATATTGAGACACTAACAATTATGTACTTTAGGAAAATTTGGGAAAAGTCTATGTACCGCAGTGGAACGGAAAAGGCTGACGTAATGATGACGATGACAGGAAAATTATTTGACGCCATACATATGTTTTGCAAGAGTTTAAATCAATGTTCAATTGATTCTTTGATCACGATTTGAATGTGGAAGTACCAATTATGATTCCCATGCAGCCGCTTAACACTTCGTTGACAGCATTGTTTCGGATAAGAAAGCCGTGATAGACGTACGCATTGTTAGACATGACAGATTCCAACTTATTCAGTATGTTGTTGATAAGAGTTATAATTTCAGCGCTATGCTACATTATTCATGTGTTCATCATGTTATTCAGTCATTATTTAAAATAAGATAGGTATTATTAATTTTTTAACATCCCAACTACATCGAATTGTATCACTAGCCATAGCCAAACGATCTCTAAAGGGTGAAGTAGAAAGCAACTCCTTAATGTTTATTGAATGATTATTGTTCTATCAAATTAAAAATGAAATAATAATTAGATTATACGATAGTATAAGTGCAATTTCAAAATGTAAATATTACAACGTATGTAAGTACCTACCATATGTATCTATACTATATATAATACATAAGTAAGTATTTATGACTCTCCTTAATTATCACGCTGTTTAAAAATAAAGAGGCAGTTTGAAGCAATATTTGCCACGCTGTTTCAATATATGTAGCAGTAACACAACTGTCACAAATTTTTTGACAGAATTATTGTAATATACAAATGTACTGTCACTGTTACGATAACAAAGTTTCTCTTTACATGAACTGTTGTAACCGGACTATGCTGTATAAAACGTCGTACAAGTGGAAGATAGCACGCCACCAAAATGCCAATTCATGTCAATAGGAAAACTCGGACTTGTACATTGATTATCCCGCGACATGCCGTAGTGTAGACACTCTTGTTAAGGACAATAACTGATGTCTAGTGTCTAAGAATCAGTAGGAAAATACCTTGGTATAACAATTATTAGTATTACAATATTGGTATTAGGGTTAATACTTTGTTGAACATTAATACTTTATGATCACAAAAATATACCTACTGAGACGTACTTATACCTGTTATATTTATACCTGGCAAATACCTGTTAAAGACCTTACCAATACATTACGCATTTTAACATATTTTTTACGTTTTAAATTAAAAAAGAAATCCACAGTTGTATATAGAGTATAAGGATAAGATAAAAAAACTTATCTCGCGAAAAAATGCCTGCAGCACAAAATATGTATGTCGTCACGCTGAAATATCAGAGAACTGTAGAAGGTCGATGGAGCACTAGACTATCGGCTTGGACACTCAAGTTTTCTTTTTCTCACATCTCCGGTCACAACCTTGGCATTGGATTCGAGAACCTATCGGTAGTCAGTGTAGAATTTGTACTTCGTTTTTGTTACACCAAAAAACACTACAATGTACGCGCATTGACATTTCTAATTATAGTGAGTCTAAAACTCAAAAAAACACTCAATTATTGGCCCCTGGCAAAGGCCTCCTCAACCGATAACTTCACTTTTTCTAACGTCCAAAAGTGTTCTTACTCGAAAAGAAAAAAAAATTTAAAATTCCCTGTTTTTAGCCATTACCTTCTAAGCACTTACAAAACATTATCCAGCGACGTTTTATAATACAGCCCCTGCTTAGAACTCGAAATTTCTTTATAAATTATTAACGGTTTAATACAGGCTCGCAAACAATCGCGAATAAGTAGGGTCCTGAGGGTGCAGGAGTGTTTTAAATTTCTTTTGGACGCTTGTATTGTACGAACTCTGTTGGACTGTACTTTAATAATTGCCGTTAAAAGTACACCTGCTGACACTAAATACATATAGAGTAAAGTACTACTGCATTTTGGAATATTTCCTATAACAGCAATCAAAACCTCATATTCTACATCACGCTTGTTCGATACTTTGTTTGAAATCAAATCTTCTTGATCCTCTCTCGTCGTCAACAGTTATCGGTACAGTATTTTCCACTTAAACTTGTTAATATCGAGAGCTATGTATGTCGAAAAGTGTCATTCGCCTGCGAATTTCTTTGGAGCCTTGAATAAAACCTCTTATTTAACTTTACTACCAGCGCGGCATGAAAGGAAGCGATTCCTGTTACCTGCCTCAAATGTCTTCACGGTTTATTCAAATCTTCCTCAATTTAACGTAAAACGTAATAAAGTATGAATCGTCCCCTTTTATCACTGTTTGAACGACGAGTTCGGCGAAAGAGGCTTGCATTTTTGTAATCATAAAATTTGAATGCCAATAGCACGCACTCGGCCTATCGTTGGTAGATACCTTTTTAGTTCTATGTTCTTCTCGAGAGAATTTAAGACGTAGCACACGATTTAGCTGTTAAATACTTATAATGCAAAATTTGGTCAAAATGAAACAAACTATAGTTCTGAATTACGTCATTTGCTTATACCTTACTTTGTTCTAAGATATAAATATTGTTAAGTTATCAGTTGTACTACAACAATATTACTAAATAAAATAACATCAGCACAGTGCCTTTCTACTTTGTACCTACCACCTACACATTAACAGAAGTATGCCCCGAATAGAAGATTCCCTTCGTCGTTCATACGTTAATGACCACTCGACTACACGTCATAACGAAAATACATTTATGTCCTACTTTCATAACTTTACTCTTTATGAAAGGCAGACTTTAATTTTGTTTAAGCTCCACTTGTTCAAAACCTAATACTATATTACGGCACGCAGCATAACGATACAGATAATACATATACCTAAGTTTGCTGATCAAACAAAATGGAAATCAATCCGTTTAGAGACCTTCAAAAGCCGTCACTTGGTAGTGTGTTCTGTAAGTTTATTATTAAAACTCAAACACGATCAGCAAATAGCGACTTCAAGGTTCGTTTGCGTTCTCGTACTGCTCGCTTAACAGCTGATGTTTACTCGCTGTGATTGCATTACCCAGTGCGGCGACCACTCAGTTACTTAATCAGTACACACAGAGTAGAACAGCAATGGTAGACCAGTGCTCAGCGTCTCATTCCGGGTGACCTGCTTTCAAATCTGTTATTGCATCTTCCTTGTATTGTATTTGCCGTTATTTATTTTGATGTTAAAGTGGAATTTCTGGTCGAAAATGTACATTAGTAATTGTAATAATGTGTATATAGTAGTTCATTTATGCATTATACTCGTATATGTATGTATTATTGTTGTTTATATATTTTACTTTACATATATTTATTACCAATTATCATTACTATTATATCTTTGCTTTTTTTTTGTTGTTTCTCAATTATCTTTTTTGCACCTGCCTTTTAGTTTTGAGATGATCCTATTCTCCAAGGGTTAACTGGTAGAGAATGCCTCTAGGCATAAAGTTCGCCCTTTGTTATGCCTTCGTATGGTGTACAATAAAGAATATATAAATAAATAAACAAACAAATTAGTTGAAAGAATAAAATAGAGCTATTCGAAATCCATTCCAAAATTACAACATAAAACAATACAAAGTGACTTTTCTCGCTTAATTTAATTGTATTACCTACATATTATCAAATGTATATTCTAGACTTGCTTTTGACTAGACTATTATGTGTTTGACATTGACAGTATGAAAGTTAACGACATATGTTTTATTTATATTTACACATGCAAAAATTCAAGCTTTCGGCAATCCTTCTTCTTTTCACCTTTAGTTATACACATTAGTGCCAAAAACGTTAAAAAACATTTTTCTATTTACCAATCGCTATATATATTTTATACCAAGTAAACGGATGGGTTGTTAAAATAATTTTGTGTCCCAATATATTTGGCCGTCGTCGGAGAACTATGTTACAACAAAGAATCGTCGTAAAATGGTCCATTCGAGCGTCCGGACACAATGCAAACCCCGCGGATATAATTCCCCGCGACACTCGCCAACGTGTCCTCACGAGTACCCTCTTAGGGCTGTCTCTTTTAATATTATTAACAATAAAAATATACTTCAGTGTTGTACTGCACCGATAAATTTTGTGAAATAACTAGCAAAAACATTCCAAGTTATTTATACATATAGTCATTTCTTGTATATTATGTATATTTATATATTTGGTTTTTTAACCTTCGTAAAAATTACATTCGCATTGAATGACATACAATACATTTCGGCATACATGTGTAGTAAGTATATTAAAAGAATCTTTGTAATATAACGTAAATGGTTTACAAGGCACTCATTGATGAGTGTTCAGTTGCGTAGAGGTGATAAGCAATGAAGTAAATATGGGCATATTTATGAGTAATATTTTACATATGCACAACAGCGACAACCTTAGCGACCGCAATATGTTTACGTCTCCATTAGGTAGCATAAAAGAAAAGAAGGGTACACTTATACCAATAAAAAGGCCTGAGGAGGAATAGGAGGCGACAAGTGACATAACGAAGTACGAATTGCCGGCATATTCTTTGCTCGTACCGGATTATCATCTCTTGTGTGTTTAGGTTGTACTGGAAGAAAGTGGGCATGGTAACTTCAAAGAGAATTGAAGTCGTTGGAGGTTTCTGATAACTATATACTTCGTGTGACATCGTAAATTTAAAATAAACTCTACAGGTTGTTCGAGAAAGCATACTTGGTACTTCGCCGAGCCTACTTAAAATTTTTGACCTATAGTCTGTTCGCGGTAAGAATGCAGTGAGTCATCAGTGTAACTGCAAAATAAAGGTGTATTCACCGTGGTGTTCATAATACAAACAAATTATGTTTTAAAATTTAGTTTAATTGATTTATAAAATATTAATAAGTCTACCGAATTCATCTACTGTCGGACTTCAAATGCGGTAATAAAATTGAACAATATAATTAACGAGTACAGTTAAGGCACCGCACTAGGAATAGGATATAGGAGGAAATAGTTTTCATTATCAGAGGAAAACAGTATTCAACATTGGAGCGATATGAGCTGAAGTGCTAGTCCCACAGACCGAATGTACTTTATGCATACCTATCCAAGTGAAAAGTTTTAAAAAATTTGTAAATATCGACCTACACACAAAATTAACTTACTCGTAATATTTGAACTCACGCACACATACACACGCGCGTACCCACACAGAATATTTGAATTTAAATGTTTAGGTTTAGATTCCATCAGGCTTTTAATATATTATACTATCTGTTTTAAATGTAGAACGTTAACTTAATTAATTTTTACTCTCGCGAAGCCGACCGGAAACGGGGTCACACGAACCTTTTTTATTTTTAGAACTTTGGAAAGATTCCACTTTCTTTCACCTCCGTTCTTTTTCAATATTGATGTGCAAAATAATTAATTTCATTTCAAAAGCCTTACGAAAATGAAACACTAGATAGGTGTAGTATCTTAAGAAATTCGCCTTCGAGTAGAAGTCTGCTGAAGAAACTTAAGTAAATCAAATACATGTTACAGTAAATGCACACTTGATGTCATATTGTAAACGGGGGTTTAAAAAGTTTTATTCCCATGTGGAAATTCGTGCAAATATCAATCTTTTTCAGCCTGCCTCGTTAGACGAGTGGTTGCAACCGCGACTGCTTATCGAGAGCTCCTGGGTTTTATTCCCGGCTTGAGTACTATTGAATTTTTTTTACTTAAATTTTCTACCTTTCACCTCCTGTTCCATGGTGAGACGTAAACGTAACTACTGAACCATGTTATTAAGAAAATAGTTTAGTGGTTTAAACCACCAGTCTAGATTAGAACTGTTTACTAACACAAAAATATGTCAAATGAAAATAAAAGCTGCCTTATAAGATATTTTTCCGTTTTAAATCTATTTTTTCGTTATGAAGAACAACGGATACAAATATCCACCGTTCCCGAATTGAAAACGGATAAACGGCTGTCTAATCTACATAATATGTAAATAGAAGAGACGTACCCGTATAAAGATAATTTGTAACATTACATCGCATTAGCGCTACGTTTGAAGGCAAAAACATTTGTTAAATGTCTGATGTCGTGTATTGTTGCTTCCAAAGTAACATTACATTTTTCGTTGTCGATTATAATTTATTTTTTTATTAATTAGTGTGTCAACGACCTTCTGCAAATCATCGTAATATAATCAGCTTATTAAGTTAACAGTCAACTGTAGTGCATGATAGCACATACATGTTTGGTGTAAATATTACAGTAATGTCTGTGGTTTCCAGACTAACATATTATATGTACATATATACATTTTTAGCATGGTTAACCGGCTGGTAGGTTACCTGATGATAACTGATCACTGTCTCCTATGAAAATGTGAACACCTGAAGTATGCTCCAGGTTAATTGATGCCTGTAACCGTGGTTACAGGATCAATGGTCAGATATTTTGCGATCAGTACTTAGCCTCGGTTCACTATCAACGGCGCCACGTGTTATATTAACTTTTTTTATAAATAATCAAATAAAATGAAGTTAATTCGGATTGGTCACGATTTTAATAAACTTAAATATAAAATGCTCAAATCGCTTTCAACTGTTTATATTTTAAGTACGCTGCGAACCCGCACAATCCCCTTGGTCCGCGGTTAATATTATCTGCCTCTAAAGTTTCATTTGCAAATTTAATTTCATCTCTTTTAGCTCCCGATACAAATAAATAATAAGCATCTGTGTTTGTCTGGGTAAATACTTCGCGCTGAATATTTATTTATATTATTCAGTGACTTTATTTGGGTATTTCTAATACACTTTTACATTTAAATGTGCTTTGCTCATACACTGATATGCCCTGGGTTGAAGTAACCAGCACTTTACCAGTGAAATGTAGTTTTAGACTTTTAATATAGTTTAGCAATTTATGAGAAAAATAAGTGGTAATTAAGAATAAAGGCAATACCAATGCAGTTTTGATAAATAGAGAAGTTTATTTAAAAAAATAATTTTATGCCCCATGCAATGATTCAACAATGTTACAATAACAATGTTTAATAACAATGTTTTTTTTAAATGAGTTGTGCAATAATTTAAAAACTTGTATTTATTGGCATAAATGTTAATAGTTTACATGAGAGCAAAAAATGCAGCAGTATTCTATGTACATATTATCGCTTGTGACAACACTAACTGCCCTATATCACTCATTGGAGTCCAATAATTCACTGACGGAGGGGACGAATTCCTCATAATGGACGCCCTTTCTTTATATTTAAAGATAATTTACTCTAAGCAGCCTGTGTCCTAGCCCAGAACCGAAGCTACATCGACACCAAACAAAATCGTTTCAGCGGACTTGCAAATATAACAGACAGACAAACAAATCTACTTTGCCCTATACAATATTAGGGCCCATATCATGTTGTTATATTATTTAATAAATAAATTATTGTAAATATGTTTATTATAAACCATGTATTTGTATTCGAAGAGGAGTAATTTATTTGTTTGCAGCTCAAATTAATTTTCAATCTGAGTCTGATTAAAATACCTATTAATTATATTATTCAAGGTTTCTTCAAACTATTCCCCAGCGTTCTGAGTTCTTTGCGAGACGTAACCCACATTTCTTTCCTATAGATTGTGAATAATGATCATTAGTATTTGAGTTACTTTATCTTTTGAATGAGTGGGAAATTAAAATATTCAAATCTGTTGTATAAGAAAATACCACACAACATTTACAAGTCCTTAAAAAGCCTAACATCATTCAAGTAATTCGACACGGACGCAGTAATTAACGTGTAATTTATTAACACACACGCATAAATATATGTGCCTATAAAATGGTTTCAGGCACACATAATTAATACAACGCCCATCAACACAATGCAATGAAATACGTTTACGATGTAGCCGTAAACGTCGGTATTATTTTTGAACATTTCAAAGCCGCGGGTATCCAAACAGCAAGTCGCTAAGAAGAATTATTGAAGCAGGCGCGGCTCGCGGCCGGCGGCCGGCCGCGCGGTCGCGTGACGGCTGCAACGCGCAACACGAATCGGTTCCAAAAGCTTTTTTTGTAAAATTGTGTACGAGGGAAAAGGCTCTCGGAGGCTTGAATGAAATTCGTTTGGCATTTCACATAATATTGCAATGAAAACTTGGCTTGTTTGGTTAAAAGTACCTATATACTAGTGACCGACCGAAGGTTCGATTTCGGCCAAAAAATCTAGTTTCGGCCTTACTTTCGGTTTCATGGTTTCGTTAAAATAAATAAATTGTCTAATAAATAATTGTTGTGGAACTTTTCTAGAAACTAAAAAATTACTTTTGAAATTGTTCAAAAGTAATAATATGAAGTAAAATCTATATAATACAAGATACACAGAAATGTACTAAAGTAGGCAAATTGCGATACATTATCTCGAAAACTAGTTCCAACCGGAAATTATGTCGTGTTCCTTTGACACCGCGATATTCAACACAGCCGGCTCCGAACTCCAGCACAAGGAAACAACAAACAAATTGTTGTTTTGCGACTATTTTAGTCAAAGGGAGAGAATTCCAACTATTAATGTGCTGAAATCTTCATTTAACATAGGAGAAGCTGTTAAAATATAAATAAGGCTATAAGGCTTATCTGTGTAATAGTATCAATAATTTCATAGCTCCACGAAACATAAGTTGGAACCACGAATATGGAGGATATAACAATATTACTCGTTTAACGTTACCCCCTTTTATAATCATTTAATTTATTTTGTGCGCTATCTAAGTAACTAGATGGTAACCTCATAGTATAACATAGCATTTTGTACCTATGCCCGATATTATAATGTTTTTATGTTAAAATTTCTCAGTAAGTGAATTATGTTGATTCTTTATGAAAAATAAAGGTCTTCTTAAACCGTATTATTATAAGAAATTAATTTACACGTACATACATGATCACCGTGTATACCAATGTAACACAGAATTTTTTAAAGACTTATCACGTTCAGGGCGAATAATGGCAATTCAAATTTCGAAATATCGATCGACGGTGAAAAGAAAACTACCCTCGGACCTTCGGAAACAAACTTAAGTAGACACGCAGTTAAGAAATGTTATGTTAGCTACGCTAAGGAACTTTAGCACGATCGAGATTACAACGAACAAATTGCAGTAAGAAACTACTTCACTTAGCGTAACAAAGTATTGACGAACAACAAAGCTTCCATTATGGACGATTGATTTTCGACAACTAGCGGAATTTAATTACAATTTCTATGTGAATACCATAACGGCTATCATACATATGTACATATATCGGATATCACGTTGGGTGTTATGGGCGAATATACCTACATAGAACGTACTACATAACAATCTGCAACCGTACAGACATTCATCAACAGATTCATCAATCCGACGACTGTCTATCAATTCCCCATGAAAACATCGCTATTATGATGACGTCATGTAAATCTTAAAGAAATCATACAAATATTCGTTCGTGTATGGTATTGGATTGTTTCATTATCCTCTCATGGTATCATTATATTCCGTTCGTGTCGTAATGAATACAGAATTAAACATTAACTGGAGATACGGTGTTAAAGGTACGATACTAAATGTTAGTCCCAAGACATTATGCACTGTAACTTTCCGCATTAATGTGTCGCCCATTAGCGTGACATAGGACGAGACAACACTAACATAACTACTGCTTTATTCCCGCTGTTGACGTCGTAATAAGCAATTCACTCAGCAACTTACTGAGTATATCTGTCAAATATAGTATTATTTATATCAAATCTAACTTTTTGTTTACTGTCCACATATATTACGTACAATGCAATGTAGTATACACGAGTGTATGTAGTATTGATCAAATTTGTTATTTACACTGTGTTATTTCATCATCTACATCAGCAGGAGCAACCGGCCTTTGTCCGTTGCTGGATATAGTCCTCCCCTGAGGGGTTTTTGCATGCGGGCTGGGGATCGCAGAGCATAGCTTCTGGTACAGTCTTCACTGTTGCTCGTAGGCGGCCAGGACATTTAGCTGGGGCTAGATAAAATGTATCGTACAGCGACAAGCCAGCCGTGTCGTTTAATATATTAAATTAGCAACATTATAGGGTTAATAACAGGCGTGTTATGACCACGCATAAGGTTGAGATGTAATTATAAATCTTAAAAGACTTTATACCGTATTCAAACGATTCATCCGGCTTAAAACGGGGTGGAATTCGAGAAACGCTTCGACAATAGTACCAAATACACTATGCACGCGCATGAAAGGGGATTAGAACATTAGAACATTTTTGTCTCTTTCACACCATTGAAACAAAACGCTTTGTGGAGAAAAGGCAAGCTTTGTTCCTGGAAGAGGCACGACAACAAAATGCACCCCCGGGGTAGGAGTTTCATTTGTAGAGTCCGCGCCCCGCCAGCGACATAATGGCCTAACAATTTTATAGAGAGGTCGTTCAAATGAAAAGCTCCCCAATCGATACAGGACATGGCTGCACGTTCCTTATTTAGCGCCGGAATATTATAGAGTTACTTTCGATAATTATCACATAAAAGTCTAGATGTCATTATTACATATCATAGTTATCAACGTCATCAATATCATCATCATCATCAACGTTTTATTTTTCTATAATTGGAAACGTGTTACCCTTCAGAATAAGGGCCCAGGCCATGTTTTGCCACGTTGACCATCTGGTACTTATAGTAGAGAGTAATGTTAGAAATTAAGCATATTTTAATAGTGAATTCATTATTGCTTGTAGTGATTACCTGTTCTTGGAAGGAACAGTGGCGTAATTCCTCATGTTAATCTAGAGCTCGTCCCGCTTTGATGTCATATGAAACACCATCTATATATACTTAGTCTGACCATAAATACTGTCACAAATAAAAATAAACAAAATATATATTTATATATAAAGTATATTAAGAGGTGAAAAGATACCTTTGTACTTTTTAGGATTAACCTCAACAATGATACAAGCACTCGTAGCCACTTGACCGTATCACTCAGTGTTATGAAGAATTTTTAAACGACAAAAATATCTACATAAC
>DWME01000759.1:0-29901 GCA_018244795.1 Parelbella ahira ahira
AGGTGGTGAGCCTATTGACATACACCGGGCAGGATTCCAGACTCCAAGTTAATACTAGAAGTTCTAAATTAGAAAAATCTAATGGCACCCGACCCGGGATTCGAACCCAGGACCTCTCGATCGGTAGTCGAGCTTGCAACCACTCGAGTAACGAGAAAGTCAACTGCTCTATATAACTACTTTATTATGAACAATCTCTTTGTTTTGAATAATGTGGCTTTAATCTATTTATTTATTGGTCTTCAAACTTTATGCTTGGCCTAGCGCGAAAAATATCATACTCACCTTTCTCTATGACACTATGCCAACGTAGTATATTCTGTAACATAAAGAAATAACAAAGCGTTCCAGATTCTTACTCGGATACGTATTACGACCAAAAATATCTACCTCATGTTACCAAGTGATAAATCGTATTTTTTTGTGATCAATCTGCCTGCGTAAACATCAGGCTCGTAGCTTCAGGCCTAATAGATACATTTATAACATTAGAAATAGTTGAGTCATCAAGATCATCATTATCATCAGGTCAGCTAAGACGTGCCTAAACGTTTGCACTTCGTATAATGCTCGAACGGACGCATTTTACCGCAATACATTTAAAATATCCAGTTTTCTATGAATAAATATTTTTATTACCAAGAAACGATCTAGTTCAATAATTATCATATTAATTAAAATTATCATCGGTATGGGGTTTTTTAGTGATAATATGACACTCAAAATCAGCATAGAGTGTTCTTTCTGATACAAAAAATACATTAAACAATTGGCCACTGATATCGCAACAAGGCCGAACGGAACTCATTCCAAGGCCATTAAGCATTTTTCATACATAATGACATTTATATTGACAGCGCGCGAAAATACGCAAAATGGACGCGCCCCAGCGAAGCAATCAACCACAGATAATTAAACGTCGTAATGAGAGCGGCGTTTTTATTCGGAAAAAGCATAACATAATAGTCAGTAATAACTACAGGAGGGCTTTATGGGGTCATAAACTGTTAGCAGGCGCCGGTTCCTTTAAGTTCAAATTCAATCATTGTTCCTAGAAATTCTAATGGGGATACAAGATTGCTTTTTATTCGTTTATTGTTTGTTTATTTTACGTGGAACTGTGGTTTATTCGTTGATGTTTTAATTGTTGTAATCATTAATGTATTATGTATAATTTAAGTTTTAAACTTAGACGAAGATTTTGTTCGCAAGATACAAAATTGACATATCTCACAACAGAGGCCAAAATTTAATAGTTTTATATTTTTTCTTCTGCCTACCCCGCAAGGAAAAATAAATCTTTACTTTAAAACAATAGTGCGATAAATGTTATAAAACCATTAGGTACGTACCTATGTACATATGTAGGTACCCTACCTATAAATTTGTTTAATATCTAAAAGCATTCTTGTAAATATCACGCATAAAAAGAATAAATCAAATCAGTAGTCAAGAAGATTGTTATACCTATGTATATGTAATTAAGATGGACAGATATATGAATCACGTTGTCTTTAACTATTAATAACAACGACACTGACAACGCGCGAAATTCCACAAAATAAGCACATAGGTATGTTTTATTATTTAGTAATTTTTTTATTATTTAATTTATTTAGTAATTTATTACACAACTACAGTTCTTAATACACCATTAATTATATGTCAATAATTATCTGAATACTCTGCCATCACTTGTTAGGCCGGAGTTTTGCAGGGATTCTTGAAAAAGAAAAGTTTATTACGAAAGTGGTCATTTCATAATTATAATTTCAATTTCAATACTTGTTTGTTCGCTTTGGTGGCTAAGCGCAAACTGTCTCGTATTTAAAAATAGAGTTATAAGCTATTCAAAAAATATTTAAATAGTAGCTGGAAGGCACTATGACTTGAAATTAACGGACATAAAAGAACCTTTATTCATGAACCTGAATATAAGAACTTTTCAAAATACACACAAATACAGAAAAATAAACAAGGCCTAGGTGATTGTGATAATATCTTCAGACTTATTCTTATATCAAACTAGTAAAACTTTTAAATCTCAAAATAATATGTGGATTTTAACTATACTGTGTTTCCTATTTAACAGTTGTTTCAAAATTCTTAATATTTCCGTGTAAAATCAGATTATCTTTTGAAAATTTCAAAAATACGAAATATTCCATTGTTATTGAAACTCTACGGTATTCGTGCTTATGTGTTTTTTCAGCTTTGTACTAATATTAATAACAATACAATTCATACTACCTACGATGATCATAGAAAAATTGTAACGTTTCGTTTTACAGAAGTTAATGAAGTTCGGTTGTATTTTACAAGCGTTTTTTTTATTTACAGTCTCTTGACATTTATTATCTGTTGCTCATTTGTGTTGCAACCTTTATCTATTTATGAGGCGTGAACATACCTTTTCGGGTTAGTTTATGACTCTGTCGCAAATCTTTTGAAAAGAAAAAAAAACGTATACTGACCGCAAAATTTTAATCGTTATCTGACTTTTTCTATATTCTAGCTGATAATTTATTGTTAGTTTTGTCGAATTACGTCTATAAAATATTGTACCCTATACGTTTGTGAAATATTATTATATTTTAAGATTTTTTCACTGAGAAACGTATAAAAAATTACTTACGTATAGGTGCTAAAAAAGCAAATCAATAAGTCTACGAGGATAGAAATAATTAGCACGCGGTGCTCTCTGCCTGCCTCGCAACGGATCTACTGTTATTGATGTAATAAAGCAAATATTTAGGATTTTATGATAATATATGGTTATGACATTATAAGCTAGCTAACTAGCTGCCTAGCTGACTGGCTCCCCGTTTGGCGCGGTTGCACACATCATAAAGGTCTAATAAGTAGTTCTTTTCAAAGTCAGTGAAGTGTTCTCGGGACCCGAAGGGTTCCTATTGTAAGTATCAACTAATAATGCCGTGCTTTCACACACAAATACCTGTTTAGTTGACGTTTGTTTTTGTATAGATGCAGATATTATGGGTACCTACTTGTAGCAACCGATGCTAGGTGCGTCGTAAATTAAATATTGTTGTTATATCATCACATTAGGGTTCTTGCAGTTTAGGCAGAAAGTATCAATTGTCAAATATCTTCATTTTTACAGACTTGTAATCGTGCCAGATATAGGTACCTATGCTCTCTTTTGCCACATTCTTCACTCCGCGTTAAAACTTGAAGACGCCAATTAGTAAGTTACTTTCATAAGTGGACACTGACAAAGTAAGGTCTTTAATACATAGTTTTAGTACTAGTAGCGTCTTCTATTAGCACTATTTAAAACAACAGTGCCACCAAAACAGTTTCACTTCAATACAACACTCTTGAACCTTGTACCCGTATATAATTTTTCTAAGATGTAATATCATATATAATGCGTTAGACAAAAAGAATAGCCAACACCAGTGTTAAGACCTAAGCACTCTTAAAAAATAAATCTCCATTAGGTTTCATCACAAGCGTTATTTCAGCGGTATCATTGCTCTTTATCTACATGACAACTCTCGTACATTGGTTTATCGTAATATAAATGCCATAAAAAGTCGAAAAACACAATACATTATCATACACGTGACTTTATCCGTAAAATAAGTCTATTGGGGACCCCGAACCAGTCGCTCAGACCTCCCATGACAATGGATAGTTGAAAAAAAATTCGCAAGCGCTTTGAGTTGTCATTTTGTGCGAAAAAAATGACGAACAATACTAAATAGAAGGTAAAGAGGCCGCATCTAAAGATATTTAGATAGTTGACAGTTGACAAGCCGCCATTTTGTGCATGGCGCTATGCCGCTTACGTTTATTATCTGTTGCTAAATCGTTGACCAGGACGTAACGGTATTCATCCCAGTGTTTATTTTTTTATAGTCATATGTAATTACTTTTTCTGTATAAATTACTAACATAGGATACTTATAAGATAGTAGATAATATGGGAGAATATAATATATATTTAGCGGTGGTGTCCCAATTTAAGTATTCCTTTGGTATTTTATTTAAATAATTTGGTCCGTAACATGTTTTTCCGTCCATCCGTAGGTACTGGAGCAGCATGGTGAAGTATGTTCCAGGCCTACCACGGTTGCCAGAGAGAAGTGCATAACAACGGGCCACAAACAATGTTATCATCAATGACAGTGCAAATGAAAGTAATGATAAATATTTAACATAATATTGATTGCTTTTCATTTAAGTAGTTAAATATATGATACCAATGTATGTATGTGTTTGTAATATTGAATATTAATTTGTTAATGTAACCTAATCATGTAACGTATAAAAATAAATAAATTGAACGTATCACCTTATTTTATTCATAATTTTCATGAATTCAGCCTCATAATTTAGTTATTTTAAATATTGCATATATTTTTTGTTTCGTTTAGATATTTATTACAAACCCTATTTAGACGAATACTAAATTGAATCTCGATATTATGTTATAGGGTTAACTGATTAATGGCTTTAGATCTTCATATGGATGTGCTATGTACGTCCTATGACTCTTCTCATTCTCTGGGGACACGCGTGTTCGACAATGGAATGATAATAGAATTGATCATGAAGATTATATGAGGCTATCTGAATTGACATACTTATTCCGATTACACGCACTACGAATATCAATTATTAAAAAAAAATGTTCTAAGCTTCCCAGATACATGATAAAGTACAAAGCTAAAGTCAACATCACCTTGGCAACATCAAAACTATCAAAAATACCGTAGGTACTGACTTCATAATTGGTCCTTTTAATATAACGTGTTCTGACGGCTATTTGAAAATAAAATGTGTGCTCATACATACACATATACATATATCTACATACAGACATAAGGTACACACCACATTATAAAAGCATCGAGTTTTCTTACAACTGTTAACAGCGCTCAACCAGATAATTGCGGAGAAAATAGAGACCTCTTTTTATCTTTTTTAATAAGACAGCGAACTCAGAATTCAACAGCCTACATTGCAACTAAGTACATACAGCTACATTTAAGCATTAGATACACAGAATAACAAAATAGCCCACATCTGATGGTCAACGCTGAACCAGAATTCAATTGCACTTCATGCAGATAAACGCACGTTGACAATGTAAGGTCATTTGCCACAATAACGGTTGGCGCATTTGATTGGTCCATTTACCATATTATCTATTACATGTTTCTATTAATGTACACATTTTGTAGTAATTTGTCGAACATGCAACTTTACAGAATGACATCTGTTTTGGTTAGTTACAATACTTTCATTGGCAGTAGGATTACGCAAGTCACAGAGTAACAAATTGACGTTTATAACAGTATGTCAACGATTTTTCCCGCCTCCGTCTATCCGGAACGCGTATAGTGTTATCCTCCGGTAGCCAGAGAATGATTGCTAGTCGTAAATTTCCAATAGCTAGCTTAGGATAGCTTTTCACGATTTGTATGTCGTGTCAACGGTGTATGCCAAAGCTGTCAGAAATACTTTCGACCAGTGAGTTGCATTCTCATATCACCAATTCTTGTTAAGCGTGCAATACAATATGTGCATATTATAACAACATCATCAGCCAGATCACATCCACAGACTGAATCTTCAGATATAGGTATATCAATGTACCTGTACACAAAAGCCTTGTAACGCTTTTATTGTTGAACACCTATATTTTTTTTAATCAGAAGGTTTAAAGCTATAGTCAATTACGTCAACCAAGCACAGATTAAACACTGTGTAGACATAAACTGTACAAAAAATGCGGAAATCATAGCTTGTAGATTTCCTCATGACTTTTTTTTATGAAAGTAGAGTAACAATTGAGCAAAAGTCACAAATGACCTTCACGGCCTCACTGTAACCGGTCTACATAGAACTTTAGAAAAAGAACAAATTGTGTCCGTTTAAATAGAACTCTAGAGAACAATCAGTGTCTGATAGTATTTTTAATGAATCCATCAATTAGCATAAATTAACGCCCGAATAGAATTAATAGGTTATTAGTATTACTTCGGTTAGTAGCAAATCTATCTGATTTATTAAAGGTTAATGAAGAAGGCGTTGAAAACTCCTGATAAACGAAATGGTCGCCTGTAGTATACCTACACATAGAACTGCAACCACATCTTTAAAAATTGAATAATAATAAATAAATAAATAAAAAAAATAAAATAAAAAAAAATAAGCACGAGCGTAACATCACGCTTGTAATCTCCGAAGAGGTATGCGGAGAAGTGTAGCATACCTACACCGACGCGTACGTTTCGTTAGTTACGTTTACGTCCCATACACCGGGCACAGATCCAGACTCCGAGCAACGACTTGAAATTTCTACTGCAGAATTTATTAGAAAAATCCAATAGTAAGTAACTGAGCCGGAAATGGAACCCAGGACTTCTCGATCAGCAGTTAGAGCTTGCAATCACTCAACCAAAGAGGCAGTCAAATCTTGAAACACAATTTGTATTAATAGCAATTGCTTCACTATAGAGGTTTTCTTTTATCATGTTTTACCTAATTGTTTTCAGCCTCAATAATTTTATCGGTCTCGTTACATAAGAACGTATGAACGTATGAACATATTAGCAAAGTATAATGAAGAAAAAAATTAACAGGATATACGGCAACGTGCACTAAACATGAGATCGTCTTTTAATCACATACCTCAATAATATCACCATCCGTCTATACTTATTGTTCCTAAACACATCAATTTTCATCCAACACGACAAAATTTAAGGGAAATGGCTATTTAAATGTAGTTAGCAAAAACTGTAATTGGTCCAAAGTGACCATCGCAGGCCACCCAAACACTTAAGATCTACCGGAAACACACCTATATCAATAATAATTTCAAAAAGATCAGAACTCTCGGCGCTAACATGCCATTTTACGAATTAAAAAAAGAAACGTCAAACACACCGCAACGCAAAGACACCGCTTTCGATCCTAAAAAAGTAAATTAACACGGCTTCAAAAATAATTAAAATTCACCTTGTTAGTCGGAGCCTTTTATACTCACCAATATTTTTTATCTATGGAAATGTTGTAGACAAGACGTAAATTTTCTTATGTCTAAAGCCCTAAGGCACAGAATTTCACACAGAAGTTTTTGTCACATGCAACTTATATATTTGCGTTTGTAACTGAAATGTGCCGAAGTAAATTACGTTTTACGTTTTATAGTTTATTTGATCACCGGAATTGTTTATTTTTATTTAGAAATATATTATTTATTAAAATAGCTACCAGTTTTGTTTAAATATAACTGTGCGCGTTCACGCCGTAAAGATCAGTCATAAAATTATAGATTACTTTTATTGTCTATAAAATATAAATTGAAAATTAAAATTGCAATTAGAATGTTTTACCTGTGTATGTTTCCGACTAGTTTCATATATAGGTATGATCTATTAACGAAATTACGTAAGCTAAAAACACTAAGTCTGTTATTAATTCAGAGTATTTCAGATACGTATTTCGTCTTCAGACCCTCTTCCTATAATTGGATTAAGACTAAATATTATATAACTCCCTGCTTAACTCCGAATCAACGAAGCCATCAAAGAAAAAAATATATAACATTCTTGCATGGCAGGTACTTCATATACATAGTATGTCATTTTAAGATTTAATTATTGTGTTTAACAGTAAACAGAACAGTGAAATGTTAAAATGGCTGATGATGATGATATTCTTGCATATTATTATTACTATTATTATTATATCGACACGTTAGGTCCCTTATAGGATAGGCAAAGATTCTTGCATTAGTATAGAATAAAAACTATATTTTAAAATACATTAATCAAACATATACATATCGACCAATACTTTAACAACTACTTCAAATATTAATCCACAAGTGTCCACAAAACTAAAATTGTCAAAATTAAAATAGTCAAAATCATTATTCATATTATGGCACGATTTTTTGTAATCGGTACTTTCTCCAAAAGAAATGTTCGAAACCCGCTGGGCGCCGGTGTAAAACGAAATGATTGATGTGAAGAATTGGCAACATTAGCAACATCAAGAGGCTTAGTTACGGTAGTTAGCAAATGAATAGAAAGCATACACGAAAAAAAATGCAAACAAAGTATTACAACTGAAATTAATGTTGTTATATAAAAATAACATTAAAATCGAGGAATATTACTAGTGTCAGTGTTTTTTATTTGAACTTTTAACTGAACATTTACTTTTAACTGAACTGAACATAAAAAGATTTTTATTTTATTTTATAGGCATATGTTTACAATGCCACTGATACTGCATGATGAAGAGCAAATACTTGAAGTTTCCTATCGTAGCGAGGAAACAAAAGCTGTAGATATAAACAATTGAAGCCACCGCAATTTACAAAAACGAGAAAAATAGTAATTAATACTTAAGATAATAGACGAAATCATACATTTAATAATTTTGTACAGTACAAATTAAGCACAAAAAGTCCTACTACAATAATAATATACATTATTTAGATAAGTATTTTCTCATCTTTAACGATATTATACCCAATTTTTTTGACTTCGAAATTGTGATAACGCTCAAATTACTTGCAATCACAAATAAGACATTTAAGTTTCTTCCCTAACTTTTTAAAGTACTTCACCACAAAACCCTTTGGCAAACCATACATCAAGCGAGATCATTTTTTGTCAATATTTTGACAAGTACTCAAGGTGCTACTGGATCCATTTGTCTAAGTGATGACGCGTCAGCCTGGCTCGTGGTGCATTAGTGCATGATGCTGCAGTTTCGAGCACAACTTGCCAAAATGGAGATCGACGGACTCTGTGTCTTTATTGTTGTTCTAATTTTTGTTGGTTTTAAAGATTAAAAGGCATTACTTTAAAATATTTTTTCTTATGTAAGACAACAAAAAAATTATCTATGCCCTACGATATTGCACGTTATACCTAAACAGAGATGAAGAGTTATTATGGAACTGAGTTCTTACACCGTATTATTAATGATTATTCATTACTATCAAAATCATCACCAATTTAATCATCATCATCAACCCTTTTTAGTTCCAGTATAAAGGGGAATAAAAGCGATCTCCTCACAGAATGAAAAGGGTTGTGAGTATAGAGTAGTAATAAGTTCTTTATTGGCCAAAGCTTCGCACAACTTACTCTATCAGTCAACATTAACCATAAGTAGGTAGGCACATGGAATATCCAATAATTGTTAGTGCGTTTAAAGACGTGAAGGCGTTTCATGGTTAAATAGTTTTTGTGAAGCCATGGCTTCACTGCCTAAAACTATTACACTAAGTTCGAAAACAAAATCGAACGAACGAACATGGGACTTTTACATAACAATAGTTCTGTAAATCTAGAAGGGGTATGCAGAGAAGTGTGGCACGCTCCCGCGCTTCAGCAGTTTACGTTACACCATAGAATAGGTGGTGAACCTATTGCCATACACCGGGCACAGATCTAAATTAGAAATATCTAATAGTTTCTAATCCGGGAATGGAACGCAAGATCTCTCGATTAGCAATCGCGCTACCAGTCGACCAACGAGGCTTTTAAAATACTGGGAAAATGTTATTAAAATCGTAAAAGCACGTGATCAGATCTAACGCTTGGTACAAATTGATGATAGTAGTCAGCAATAAAACATCATTTCCCAGAGTTATGACTACTCGTTGTAACTATTTTTCAGAGGACCTTGATCATTCCTTTACTGTAAAGAATTACATATTAACTACTTCTTTATTCAGGTTAGAAACTAAAAAGGTGATTATTATGCAAATAAGACATTCTATTTGCCCGTACACCTTATAAAACGCTTCACATTCACTCAACAAATCCGTCAAATAAAAACAGTAGCTGTACAAAAACTCCTTTGCCGCCATTTCTTGCGTTAGTTTTTTTAGGGAGAACAGAGAACCATTGAAGCGAGGCAACACAATGCATTCAGCCAATCGTACATGATATGATTATAGAGTAACAATGTAAATTTTATACTTGAATTGTGGGGATTTTGTATAAAATGTACCGTTTTGAGCGAATTAGCATTGTTTTGCCAAAGGATTTTTGTAACCATGAACCATTGTGTAACCGAGTAGTTACCTGTTTATTGCATTTTAGTGTTACAAATATATTTTTTTAATAGGGCTTTCAAATCTTAAAAATTTTGTGTTCTGTTCGTAACTGCGGTGTATATTTTCTTAACTTATTCAAACACAAAATAAAAACATACTACATACAATTAATATCTACAATAAATCAAATAGATTTTGTATAAAACTTTTGAGTTTTTAATCACTAAGTAGGTACTATCATTTTGATAAAATTTAAAAAAAGACTTTTTTTTTTTAATTTTTGTTAAGTGCTAACGAAATTACTTTTCTTCAATTATATTAAGACCACATATCTCGGATATTTCTAAATCAAGTACCTACACGACTCAGTAGATACTACTATGTAACAACAATTAATTTATGGAATTAATTTCCGAGATAACCATGATAATTATATATTGTGATATACAATACTGAAGAAAGGGTGAATCAACTCTACGAGTAGGTACATCATCAGCCTGTTTTAAGTCCGCTGTTGGACACAGGCCTTCTATGAGAGTTTTCCCCATATTCTCCAAGCTTGGCATTTGGGTTAGGGATCGTAGAGCACTTCTCTCCTCGTCTGCGCTGCTGCTAATATGTACTCATACAGTTCATACGTGCTCATACAGCTTAAACTATGACCTTAGTAACTCCCTGAAATACTCGTAAACTCTAATAAAATCTGCAAAGCAACACCAGGAATTGGAACTGTGCAGCGATGACAAAGACAATAAATCTGAATTAAAATCGAACCATCTCGAAATCAGTCCCACAAATCTGTATAACTAAGAAACTTGCAACAAGGGTTTCTCAATATTCAGTAGATCCAACGGTTATTTCACGGAATGGTTAATAAAAAATTATATGTATATATAAAAAATAACAAAAAGCCATAGGATCGCGTGCGTCGGTTCGGTAAATAAGCGGTACATAGTAATTGTACATAATCCCTATGTGCAAGTAACGTAATTTGCGTCCGCGCCGCTCCACGCTAATGACAGGGCGCGTAGCACGCATGCGCGGCGCACACCGGCCAACTTGCACACTTCGACAAATATTATCTAGAAATAATAATCCAAATGAAGTAAGAAAAACGGCCGCTGGACACTTCGATATATACCTACGCAGAAATAATATGTCGAAATGAATTGATAAACACAGGTGAATATTATCAGTAAGTTATACGATTATAAGAATTATAATTGTAAGTGAAGCTTTGTTTAAAGTGAGTATCGATCTATAATTATGTTACGCAATGTTATATCCAGCCCTCCAGTTACGTCCAGGTTAGTGTCTTCAATAATGTTAAACGTAACATCCAGCCTGAATGTCCTCGATGGTATAATTAGAGGAGAGTAGAGCACTCCCACAATTCACCAGATATTGTACACATTCCACGAAATAAGGGGTCAGCCTGCTGCCACACATCGAGCACAAATCCACAACCATACTACTACTGGGAATTTAAAGTTAAAAAAACCCAGATTACTGGGTTTTTTTAACTTTAAAATCCAAATATTTCAGTTATTTTCAGATACCTAAAGTGTAGAACATTAATAATAGAGTGTGAGTCTTACTGTCGAATTAGAATAAGGTAGTATCTAAAAATACAAAACGTACCATCACGCCTATAATACCCGAAGGGACAGGCAGAGGAGTGTATGAAAATCCCAAATTCCCAATATTCCCGCATGCTAAGCGGTGGGAAGCCTATGTGGAACAGTGGAAGATGACGGGCTAACATTGTGTGTTTCTATGTTCGAGTGTGTGTGTGTGTGTGTGTGTGACTGTATGTGTGTGTGTGAGTATGTATATGTGAGTTAAGCACATATGTATATATATAGTCATTTCTGTAATAGTGTCGAACAAATCCCCCCGTGTGGTCCGACGCTGTTCAGAAACGTAAAAACAATCGCGTTTCCTCCCGCAGACGTGATTCAAGTCGTCTATTTCGGTACACTCGCTTACAGTCAGCTCTCTATATTTTAAAATTGTCTAAAAAATATAGGTACCTACATACATCCATGTCTTCACCCCAGGTCCCTTACGGGATAGATAGAGGACACGGACTGTCAAATATGTATATCTATGCTTGCAGACCTGCAGTACTTCTTCCATATTCATCACTTTAGTTATATATGCATGACAGTTTTGGACGCTCCTAACTCCCCATAGGTCAGAACTCCACGTATAAAATAAAACAATATTTAAGTAATGTAATATCACGCCTAGCGTAAGGTAGTGGAGTGTAGTTCACTCCCACGTTTCACCTGACACCTTTACCTCCTAACATAGAATAGGTAGTCAGTGCAAGGCCACACACCGGGCACAAATAAAGACGCCGAGCCACTACTAGAGATTTCTATTAAAAAATTTATTAAAAAAAATTAAATAATACCCAACCTTAGAATGGAACCCAGGACCTCTCGATCGACAGTCGCGCGTGCTACCACCCGGCTATCGAGGTGGTCAATACAATAGATCCGCCCCAGCCATGATAACAATAAATGTGTAAAGTCCATGTAGCAGCAAGCAATAATAGCATAATTGGTTAACAAGCGGAAATAGGATAACCTGGTCTATGCGAACCCGTAGGCGAACAGAAGATGTAGGATATGATTAACAAACTATTACAGATTAAACAATTATTTAATTGTATTAGTCCCTATACCCAATGCGGGGATTATAAGGATAATCTCCTTAGGAAAGGTCGTCCAGCAGTGGACTCAATCAGGCTGATTATAATAATTGTTTTAAGTTTATAACATTAAGAAACTGTCAACATGATTGTACATCGAACGCTCCACGGCGCCGCGGCTTTCAACGGATGAATATTCGCTGTCTCGCTCGCACGTTACCTGTCTCGCTCCCACCAAATGACAACTCTCACTTTTCATCCGCCTTTCTGACGGGAAACATTTATTAATGAACTAGTACATGAAAATGTATTTTTAAAACATCAAAACTTATATTATGAAGAGTCGTGAATATAGTAGAAGCACGTTATGTACCGTTATTCGATTATGTAGGAGAGATATTCGGCAATACGTGCTCTCAGCCTATACCGTAAGGGACCTGGCATAATGATATGATGATTCTATTCGAAACATTAAGCTCAGTGAACAAGCAGTCTATGCTACCTAGATAACACCTCGTTTCGGATGGACGCTAGAAATATCAAAAATATTATCTAAGCATTCATTGGAACCGAGAGTACTTTTCTTGTCTTTTTTAGTTATCCTCGCATCATATTATAGAATAAGTCCTTAATCCATAAATAAGTACTTTTAACGAAAATATCTTTCATCTTTCCTTCACGCTTCATCATGATGTTACTTTGTATACTTACTTTTTCTTTAATGTTGCCATATTGGATCAGTAGTGTTACTTCCCAGAAATAAAGGAATTTTTAAAGGCGAATGAACTCTACATCAAATGGTATACTGGACTGTTCCGTGGTGAAGTTCTGAGTAAAACCACAATACAAATGATGACTCAGATAATGAGATGCACATGGGCATGGAAAAATTTGAGTATCTATAAGATGTTGTTTGGGTATCCAAATGATTATTAAAATGGTCTGTGATCCTGGCTGTTACAGAATTGCTGGTTCAAGCAACAAATACTAATAGACAATAGTAATGCGATCAATATGTCTTTGTTTCATGTCAGGTTCCAAAATCATTTAGATCTATGTATAACCATCCATATATTGTAGAAATCCGTATGTGTGTAGTTTTATGCCGATCCGTGTACGAGATCGGATGGCCGTATGAGTTGCTCGAAAATAATAGTAGGTATTCTTGTTATAAACTGTTATAACTTATAATAACCTGTTGCAGATTGTAAACTTGTTATAAGGTTTTTGTCATAACATCTTATAAGTTTTTTGTGCTAATTTTTATTACGTGCAATATCAACTTTAAAATCCAGCTGATTTCTATACCGTTTCATTATTTGTCAATCATCCCATATGAATAGTCAAATATATTACACCAGCTTTGAAAGAGAGCTCTTTTTGCGCTATTCTTGAAGACCCCACGGTAATAGTGCTCCGGGAAATTCGATTGAACAATCATTACTGCCAGCCTGTTTCAGTCCACTGCTAGACACAGATCTTTCCAATGCGCGCCATCACACCTCGACTTGCGGCATCCACTTTCTGCCTGCAGTAATCACCCGTGAACTAGGGGCCATTTTCATTTGCCCCTTTTTATAGGGAGTTTTTGCCAATAATCATTTAACTTTACGTTATAATATAAAACAAGGTTGGCACGAAGCATCTTACATGCAGTTTATAGCTAAAATAAATTGGAATAAAAATCAACAAACGATAATCCGGACAAGCAAAAGTCTATCTAAAATCCGAGAGAGTCAGTGGGAAGATCTCAGTCCTGTCCCGATTGGTGCGGTTACGACTATATTAAAACACCTTTACAATATGTCGAGCGATGCTGGTGCATGATGACTGGCGACTCGTGGTAAAGGCGCCGGCTCGTACACTTGAGGCCAATATAAACTATAATATTCTAAACCTAGTGACGCCATACGCAAATTCGACATTTATAAAAAAAGGTGTGAGTGGAACCCAAGAGCGTTAAAAGTGAAACTTCTTTCTGATTATATAACCCATTTGCGAGAAAACAACTCAGAAAGTTTGAAATCATAATTATTTTATTACTATTATATTATATTATCCGACTTATGACTATTCTATGATTCATGACTGCCGTTGCAAAGTACAATAGTACAATAGAGCGAAAGAATAAACAAAAATACCATATATTGTGTAATCATGGTACAAGGCGTATATAGGTATGTCACCTTAGCGCTTAGGACCTTCTGGCATCACTCCTCGCGTGATTTAATGTTTTAGTAACGCTTGAAAAATGTTTACCTTGTTAGCAAATCAGTCAGTAGTGTCAGTTTCACTTCAAAAGCTTCATTAATTACTATACCGAGCCAAATAATAAGGTACTTTGAAAAATATTACTAAATCCTTCATTCCGAAATCTGCTCTTCAGAAAAACGAATACTAAACCTCTAAGACCCAGCATTATTCCCATTTGTCAATGTCATATATGATTATCATTATAATATCATCAGACTTTGTCCCTTACGGAATACGCAGAGAGCGCTGGCTGGCAAATATTGATAAAAATAAAGTTATTTACTAAGAAATGCACATATTTCTACAATAGAACTTACTTGAATATTGGACATTACCTATCAAACGTTTAAATGCACTCAAGTGTACCAACTATGTACAGTGACGCAGCGGAAACTACCGGCAACTTTGCTATAACTTACCTCAATTAAATTACAACCATATCCCCTAGTCGAAAAGGTCGATTTACAACGGCTATTTATATTAAAAATAAGGGGATTAATTAGTGATTTAGCAGTACATCTCAATCGGCTACCTGACGGTGAAGTGTTGGTCTTATTGGAGATCTCTTAATGGACAGACAGATACCATATTGTAGTGACGACAGGTATTGAGATGCGGAGACTATTTTAATTAAAGTAGCTATCTACGTCTGAGTTTATTATCTGTATTGAGTGGTTTTAAATGTATTGTATCTAAAGACCTATTTTTAAATTTAAGGCTACGTGAACAATATCAATAAGCCTTAAATTTTAATATAATCTAAGATCGAAGTAAAAAAAAAATGTAATTTCTCGGCCGTACCATAAACTCATAGTCTATATCGTCACGGTACGTACTTACTGCGTTAAAAACTTTACAGCCGAAAACAATCGGGTCATTTATCAAAAGCAAACGGCAAGATAATAAAAATGATTTATTCAATATTAACTGCTTTCACACGCAATAAAACAAAAAGCTCGAACGGAAGAAGTCGGATTAATTACTTTTTAATTCGCCATTTTGTTACGTCATGCGCTTGCGCGGGAACGTACGTACGTCTTTTGTTTTTTTTTCGGTTCAATACCAACACAGATAGCGAATGATCATTTGTCATGTTTATTTTTATTTCTCGTACAGAGCTTAGGAATGTTGCAAGCCGAATTTGCGATAAGTTTTGACATACGAAGGTATGCTTAATGTTAGACAAATATAGAAGTAGGTACCTATTTATATGTGAGCGATGCCGTTGGTTTTATCCCGTTTTAAATAATTTTCAATTTAAGCAGAGTAATGCGCAATTAGTCATGTAAATGATCGCTAAAGGCAAACATAACCTGTGTCAAGCAGCTGGTCGTATTAAAACGCTGCATCAATTTGAAGGAACTTTGATGTCCTGGAGTTTTGCATAATTAAAGCAAGTTATTGTGGTCATATAAATACAACCAATTACCTTTGAAGCTTGATATCAATGATTAAAATATGCACCGGTGCTCACTGAAAACCGTCTCAATAGGTCCGGAAATAAGCAGGCAACCAAAACTACGTAGATGAGTAATTGAAACAGTAGGTACATATTTTATTTTAATCCTGTATATTGGTATGAATGTTTTAAATCAGTGACTTCCGCTTATATTTTAACATTTTGCTAGGTAGGCACGCACATGCTGTATGCGACAAGCCAAGGACAGGGCGCGATGGCGCTCATTGGGGGAGACCTGTGTCCAGCAGTGGACTGAGATAGGCTGATGATGATGATGATGGTAGGTAAAAATCTATGGTAGGACGCAAATCGTTTTCAATGGTTTATCGATAGATAGGTATTAAGTGGTACTGTTGATTATTTATTTACTAAGTAGCTTTTGCCCGCGACTTCGTCGCGTTGAATAGTTGCTTTGGCAATATTTATTATTTTTATGTAGATATATTGTATATTTATATCAAAAAATATCCTGTTAACACAAGTTTTAAGCGCGTTTATAAAATATAAGTTATATAGCGTAATATAAGTTATATAGCGTAAGTATAATATAAGTTTATAGCGTTTACAAAATATTTATACTTATAACGATTAATATAGTAAAATAATTATATTTGCCATTCCTTAGAAACAGACTATCAATATTTGAGCTAATATCACCAGTAAAAAAACTTACAAGTTCCGGCCTGTAACAAAGTCACCTACTTCGCGCTTCTAATTAAAAAAAAGCGATGTTGTCGTTGACATTTTTCATGTAATTAGTGATGTAATGTCGATAATTATCGAGATACCTGTATTCGTTACGAGGCATTCATAAGTGTTTATAATTACTGTTAATGTGGTCATTAATTAACGAAGTATCGGAAAAATATTTTTAGTTCATTTCGCTTTTCAAAATGGCGCCTTTTTTCAAGTAGAGGATAAAATGTTGATGGATACAGAAACCAAGGAAGTTTCAAACTCAATGTCGATGCGAGACTCGGAAGGTAGTCATTTGGTATCACGGACGTTTCATGAGGTTTTGCGTGTTCTTGAGGATGACAATTTGAAAGCTTTAACGAAAATTTACGTAAAATTCTGCAATGTTACTTATTAATAAATAACTTCTAAAGGGCTAAGCCACGTTTAGGTTCGACTTTCTGTAATCTATAATTGGTAGATTCGTTAGTCAGTTGTACTATTTTCACTTCAAAAATGACACGATAAAGCTTCCTCATATATTGAACAAAGATATAAATAAACTCTTTGTTAGTGTCCCTTTGCCTTTACAAAATAAAAACATTTGCTTTTGATTTTACAAACGGCCAATTCATAAACTCTTTGGTACCCACATCTGTACAGAAATAAAAAGTATAATATCTGCTTCGTGTAATTATCTTATAATTATACAAGGAAAACCACTTACATCTTACAATAGACAATGGCATATAGAAAAAATAAATTACTTTTATTTGACTCCTAACAGCATAAAAATGAATAGGTACATGTGTGTTGACATTTATCGTACAACAATTGTGTTTTATAAAAAAAAACATGGCGGGTCGGTAGGTGTAATGACAATTATGTCGGGGGCATCTTATTTAATGAGCGTTGATAAATCGTATAAGGTCAGAAAATATGTAATGAAGGACATTATATAAATAATTTAATTAACATTTTATTTGACTGGCCCGTTGATGTTGTGGTATATTAAGCTGACTCCTGAGCTGGTTGTTATGACGTCAGTTCCCAAACAAAATAAACATTTGTGTGAAGAACACAAGTATTTGTTTTATGAATTTATATAAGTATATCAGCCGTCTAGTTATCATAAACAAGCTCAACAAAAACAGTTAACAGTGCCGCAGATTTAGCAGTAATTTACCGTACGTCCAAAAATTCTTCAACTAACTTACAATAATTAATCTATCACGTTTTGTTTGGGAAATGTAGGGAGTCAACGTAATGATTTAATTTAAAGATTTTACTGCAATCCTTTTATACGTCTTTGTAGGATATATCGCTACACGGGAACAATTGCAGCCGCACCAAGTTTCTTGCCTATTCCATTTTTTGTTCTTCTGTCCAGGTAGGTGCAGGAGTACCTACATTATTGGCCAAACAGTATTAAAACCGTACCGGTAGCGTTTTATCCGTTAATATGTAATGATAACACCCCAGACTGATGTGACAAGAAACTTATTAGTCCACCTTATTAGTGCACTACACACAGTAAGTACCTACATAGTTCTGCTGCAGTAGGCTGCCAGGGCATGGAGCCGCGCGCCGGTCGCGCCATACCGCGATCTGCTAGCGCCAGGTTTAGTCACCTCTTCCGACACGTTATCACGGTATGGGGTCGAGGGATATATGCTTTCCCCGCCCCTAATCCTATCAGAATCCTAGGATCTGCACATGCGGTATTCGCTTCATTTAAAAAAGATGTTTCCGGTCCAGCAACTCCGTACAGTAGCGTCAGAAGGTTATAATTATGTATCATCGGAATAAAGAAACTATTATCAGAACACGAAAACAATTTGCCAAGTGTCACATTTGCCAAATTTTGATTCTAAAACTTTTCGAAAATATACATTTACATTATTACCTAAATTATTTACCGGTTTAACTAATATAGGTACATAGGTTTTTCACGTCTAAAACTATACGTGAGTTATGCTGACACATAATTTAATATTTAGTCAACTCCTGTAAACGACAATGACGGAGCCGAAAATAACTGTAGTATTCATAGACACCATTGTCCGTTCAGCCAATGTATTGGCAACAATAGCATTATTCGCTAAGGCGTAGGCAGAGGAGAGTAGTAGACTCCAGCGTTTCACCAGTTACCTTTACGTCCCACTACGACATGGGTGGCGAGCCTGTTGCCACAGCTCCAGACTGCGATGTTCGCACAGATCCAGACTGCGAGCCGCTACTAGAAACGTCTACTAGAGGACTTAATTTAGAAAATTTTAATAGGACGCGACAAGGGATTTGAACCTAGATCCCCCGATCGGCAATCGCGCTTTTAACCACTAAACCAACGAGGTTTATAGTGAAAAAGTAGCCACAAATATAAGTCCATTATATTACAATATTAATATTAGTATCAAACTATGATACAATAAAAGCCGAACTAAAAGCCTCGGTATCTCCGGCGCCGGGGCGTGGTTCGGTTACAAAAGTTAGTGTCAGTGGCGCCAAACCTTTTCTTTGACGTTTCGTGTTTTTTTCTGTTTTTAAGGCACAGCCGAGGCGTTGGGGCGATTCACTATGGATAATTTAATTAGTGGACGACACACGATTTGTTAGTGTTACGGCAACAAATTGGATTCATTGGTTCATCAATGGCAAATGTAAAAAATAAAACAACATGTTATTGTTACTTGAGATTGTCCGTTCCGTATTTTACGAGGCAGGTTTGACACTTTTTATCTACGAATGCGGTAAAAACACAAGTCATGATGCCGATATTTTTTGGTTTTTTGATAACATCTTTGTTTTCAACCTGAGAATAATTTTTATTAATAAACATGTATTTTTTGTTTTATTGTTCTGTTGAAAATTGTTATAAAAAAGCGATATTTTCCATTCAAAATTGTCCATTTTCTATTAAGCTGATATGATAATTATTATACTTGTTTAGTGTCGTATCGCTCTGTAAACACCTTCTCAGTTCGACTACTAAAAGTTAACCTTGCGTTACGGACTTTCTATATTAATGTGTTTTTTTGTCTGTAAATAACATATATCTGCGTATGCACTTACTTATTTATGGTGTAATATTCTTTGTCCATGAAAATTTGCCTTTGTTATTTTCCAATATGTTATATTTTTATTTAACTTCATAACTTATTAATGCTTATTTAAAACATCGACTTACTTAATATATACATATTTGAATCGGAGTAAAATATACACTGTTCCATGTTAAAACTAATGTGGGAGGTGAAAGGAATAAAACGACGATTGACTCAAAATTCGCCCCAAACGAAACAGTTTCTAAAAAGGACCCGCTGCCGCCTGCAATTAACTGACCTCTGGAATACGTAAAACATCTAATGGCTGTAATTATACGGGGTTTTTAAAAATAATAAAACGTAATAAAAAGGTTTAAAGCACGCGCCGCAGCGCTCTAGGCGAAACGACGGCGCCACTGGTGCAGCTTTGGTTTTGGCGGCAAATGAAATGATAGAAAAAATTATTATAGATTATATACAACTGTGTATCTATGCCCATTTTAAGGTTGTATTTCGGTTGTATACTTTGTATAGGGTACTGTAAATTTTATAATTATGATTTTATTGAAGATTTTAATTAATATGATTTACAATACGAATTAATATATAGAAAGACGTATTTTTAGGAGTACTTTAGTATAAATGTTTTTAAAGCGTAACAAAAACAAAACGTAACATCACGCCTGTAATCTCCTGTAGAGGAGTGTAGTAGGTACACTCCCGAATTTCACCAGTTACATACGTTTACGTCTCATGTAATAAATAATGGGCCTATTGCCATACACCGAGCACAAATTCAGACTTCGAGCCACTACCTACTAGAAATTCTATATTAGAAAAAACCATTAGTTCCCGACCCGGGATTTGAACCCAGTACTTTTTATATTTGATCGGCAGTCGCGCTCGTAACCACTCGACCAACGAGGCAGTCAAATATTTTTTGGTTTTTTGGTAGATACTATTTTAGTATAGATGTTTTATTTCCAATATAACTTAATTTGATGGCCAAACAACAATCATCATCATCAGACTGAATAAGTCCACTGCTGGACGTAGGCATCTTCTGAGGGAGGATATTTACTCATTATTCCCACTATGAGCATGCAGGTTGGCGATCGCAGGGCAAGGCTCCTTACACCGAAAAAAACAACTTTTTTTATATCTAAATGCAATAATATGAGAACTATATTTTCATTAAATTAACCTTTTGTCCAGTAACTAGATGAGGGCGTTGTTATCTAATGATTTTTCCGTTTAACTGTTAAATACGTTTACAAGATATATCACCTAATTTACAACCGTTCTTGAAAATAAAGAATAAATTTTAACTTATCTTTATTAATATGAAAGTATCTTGTTTGCTTGTTCGCGCTAATCTCAGAACCTAACAGTGGGATTTGAAAAAATCTATGTATATCGTAGTCAGATTCTATTTGAGAACCACAAACAAAGCTTCTTGCTCCGCCTACGCTGCTGCTCGTCGGCAGCTAGATGCTGTGATAATTAAGAAATATAGGTACTTCACGTGTAAATAACTGATCCTTAATTACGACATATAGACCAAACGCAAGCATAATACCTAGAAAGAAATAAAAAATATTTAATCCGAAATCGACAATTCCGGCTAAAGTCGAAATCGGCGCAGACGTATTATTACATTCGTCCAACACGCAATTTCTTCCTAAAAAACATGCTCCAAATCTCTAATTTACCGAAAAAACTCTAAAAAACTATATCATTCAAAGACCCTTTTCTATATTTTTTTTATTTCTGAACGCGTGACTTTTGACTGACTGTTTTAGCCCGCGGCGGTCTCCTATCTTGAACGCAACCGCAGAATTAAAAAAAAATAAACAAAAGATGGCGCCGATACGTGTTACCAAGTGCCCTTAATGTTTCTAGGACGTCCTGCTGCTGTCAGAGGAGCGAATAAAACAGTAATTTTATGGTTTTACTAACATCCGTTTAATTTAGTTAACAACAGCGTCCATTCACTGAATTGATGTAATCCAGAGCAAGTTAAGCTAACTACATATTGGATTCTATACGCTCAAGCCCTATTTTATGATGCGCCTACTTCCATTCTCGCACACACACACAAAAATTATACACGGGCTTATTAGAGTGAATAAAAGCGATGTACGTACCTACTCAATAATATGTCATTAAATTCATTCTCATATTCCTAATATAATGTATCATTACCGTATACAAGTACCCAAGTGTGTATCAATGTCAACAGTAAAAAGCTTAGGACTACTAAACATACATAGTTATCAGTTAGGTATGAAATACTATAAAAGTAACTCAATTGTTGCAGCCATTATAAATAATTCCATTTTTTAATTTATGTACGTCCAATGTTCTCGGATTTATTTCAATTTATTTTAAATTCCGGCCATTTAGACTATATGTAGGTACAGTCCTCTTCATGAGATTGGGTTAAGTAATCTGACGGCTTATTGACGACTCAAAGCAGAAAATGCCATATACATATATACGTAGTATAAAAATCTTATTATTATATTTAAGTAAAGCATATACTAAATTTAAGATGGGTTAAATAGTAATCCGGATATTTGATTAAAAATTCAAGACAAGAACTGCTTGAGCAGATGAAAAACCGTAAGTAATTTTAAATTTTCGGTACTTTTTATCTGTGTAGTTTTTTATAGTCTCTGGCATCCCGACTTCTTATATATAAATGGTTACACTAGCGCGTACAGAACTCGCGTGCGCCTTTCGGCGGGAAGGGCCTTAGAGAAAAAAACAATCGGACTTTTACCTGTTGTCGGTGAAAACAAAGGTAATAATAGAGAAATGGCCCCAATGAGGATATAATTGTTTTTATTGGTCGCGAAATGGTCTTGCGAAATAATTTTTTGTGCAGTAAAAGTTGGGTTCAGCCTGTGCAAAAAGTGATGAGATTCCCTTAATACCTTGTTAGTTGTATCAGAATACATATTACAATAATGAAATGTTAACACAATCGTGGCGTTTTCTCTTCTATGTAGGTATTGTCAGTACGTACTATATTTATTTTAACATTATTAACTGAAATGAGGTAAGCACTAGGTATAATTTATAGTCTAGTATGCACCGTCATATTGTATTGTTTTGTGATATATTTATTCAAGATAAGATGAAATTTATTAAAATACAAAAATTAACATTAAATACATAATTGACTGCTTCGTTAGTCGAGTGTATAGAAGCGCGACTATTGATTCAAATGCCCTGTGTTCAAATCCCGGGTTAGGTACTTTTAGATTTCTCTAACTTAAATTTTCTAATAGAAATTTTTAATAGTGGTTCGGAGTCTGTATCTGTGTCCGGTGTATGGTAATAGGCTAACCACCTATTTCATGTGGGACGTAAACGCAACCGTTGAAACGTGGGAGTGAAATACACTCCTCTTCCTATCCCTTCGGGGATTACAGGCATGATGTTACGTGCTACGTTTTATACATTAAATATTATAAGGTACCTACTGCCAGCAGTGACAAACGAAATTTTGGTAGGTTTTCCTATAAATCTATGTTTGTTACCGTCTGTCCTTGGCCCGCAATGCTACTTTCCTGAGTTTATAACTTCTGGGACGTACAGGCATAATAATACATCATTTTCGTAACATATAATTATCATGATCATGCATACACACGGTGTACATTCAGATGCTCTTATGCACAATCATATAGGTACAGAAGCGTCGTTTTGAAATCATATATACATAAACGCATTTTAACCTAGCTCTCATTCACCAACACTAAGTGTCTTGAGAGAAACGTGCGAGACGGTACTTCGTTCCAAAAAGCATTTGAGATTGCGAACTCGACATGTGTTTGTATATATGCGGCAACAAAAGCGTGTGCATAAATTCACAACCCAGCAAATTTCGTAGTTTCTGAATGTGCCTTATACATTAATAGCGGCAAAGTGTCGTAAACAGATAAAAATGTTATTATCTATGGTCAGGCTCTTCTGTTACTTTCCATGTTTCTTTATTTGAAGACAATAATTATATAGAAATAGATGAAAGAAGAGAGATTAAGAATTTAATATTTATAATAATTTGTATAATAATTATATCAGTAAAATATGGTTTTTGGAAATACTAGATTCACAAAAAATAAAATCGATCATTATCATGAACCAACCAAAATCGGTAGTACATTCATTTATTGTGGTAGCATTACTTATTGTATATTATTATGTTTGAAATTACCCCCCTAAATCTAAACGTCATTGCATTTGACATATGTCACTATTCACTGAGGACTGTCAAAAGGTTCACCGATTTCTAATCAGTTAGCACAATGACATGTTATTATATCAAGTTTTAGTATCGTATCGGCATTAAACCGATAAAGTCTTATTGTAGAAATGGCCCGTAATATACTTAAACTAGGTGCTCTAGAGGCTAACAGAACAGCGTTCTTGCTTTGTGACCTTCAAGAAACGTTCAGACCTCATGTGAAACACTTTGGAGAAGTAGTAAAAGTTGCGAATAAAATGGTTTGTATAAGTATTTTTTGCCTACAATAAAAGTGATAGTGAAATTATTGCATAACCATAAATTTCGCGGTTCCTGAACAAAACCTAACTTTTAAAAAAGTTAGGTTTTGTTCAGGAACGTTTAAGGGGAAAAATAACATTAAATTCAAATTTAGATTGTAGTACGTGCTGTTTACCTGTGTTTGGCAAATAGATACAGATTACAGAATGCTACAAATGTGTATGTTAGTTACAAAAGGGCCTCACATATATAATTTGTTTATAAATAGATAATATTATAAAATCATGTAAATACAATGTATGTTAAAATAAATGGAGATTGTCTATGTGTAATAAATCCAACTATACTTGATGTTTTTCCGCAAATCAAGAAATTGTGAATAAAAATACTGTGAACATTACAGCTCTTGATCAATTTTAAAATGTGTACACATGCCCACTTTGCAACACAAAAATATTTTTTCATATTAAAATATTACAGTTGGAAGCAGCAAAGGCGTTCAAAATCCCAGTATATGTATCAGAACAATATCCTAAGGGTCTTGGACATACAACCAAAGATATCAAGGTGGAGGACGCTGCTCTGGTGTATGAAAAGACCAGCTTCTCAATGGTCACACCGGAGCTACAGGAGAGGCTGAAAAAGGATGTCCCAGATTTGGGTTCAGTTGTCCTGTTTGGTATTGAGGTAATGTTATAAAAATGATTATAATATCTTGGGACATCTCCACACTCCATCTAATCCCAAACCAAGCATCAAGAAAGCTTGTGTAATGATAATAAGATATAGTAATTCAGCCCTTTGTTGCAATAAACTGTGTACCTAAATGCATATAAATATATACATAGTTATTTTTACATCCAGGCACAGAACAAAACTTTTTTTTTATACTCGATAGGCTAGCTTTAGCTTGTGCTCATCATAGAAATATTTATTCTTGGTGGGAATTAAACCCACAACCCCCAATGGGCTGGTCAATTTATTGTTGTTAGATTGGAATTATGTCATGGTTTATTGTTGGGCTTGTGTCTTTCTCATCACAACTTAAGAGACCTGGAACATAATCAGGGCACTTGTCTAATGAATATTTTATATTAGTAGATAATGTTTGACATCTAGTAAAAGTAGTGGGGGTGTTTACATTAGAATTGTAGCTGTAGGCAAAATAAATATAAATATCACAATATATAGAGACACTATCTTGCACATCACATTCAAGAAAAGCATGTAATATTGCAAGCCTAACATAATAGGGTAACTACATTAAATTGTCTTATTACTAATAGAGTCAAAAATGCCATGAAATCCAAATGCAAAGAGCTGGATCATTCTAACAAAAAGATTAAGGAACTGATATGTGCACAAATTTAGTTTTTATGATAATACAACATCAGCCTAAGTCAATCAGACAAGTGAATCTTATTTAAGTTATACACAAAATAGGGTGCATGTGGCACTATCTTTAAAATAAAACATTTACAAAATCGCCATTATATTTCCAGGCCCATGTGTGCATAGAACAAACAGTCATTGATCTTCTGAAAAACGACATCGCTGTGCATATTTTGGCTGATGGTGTATCTTCCAGATCTCTTATGGACCGTGGATTGGCTTTGCAGGTCAGTTGATTATGATTCTATAATAAAGACGGTAAGAATGTCAACTAAAAGATGATCCATATATCTTGATTTAATTATAGTTCGTCAAAATTGTTCCTAAACATTAGCAGCAATCATAACAGTCTTATTAACCACTTTTTAGCTTATTAACAGCTAGTACTAATGGATTTAATCAACATTAACAATCCTATTGCAAATCTTTAGCTTCTTGTTGATAAATTTGCCAACTGACTGGCTCGGTAAAACATGTGAGCATCTATAGATAAGACTTCCAACCATTCTGAATGAATCGTGTTTTGTGTGAATAAAGCTTATTATTATTACTCCTACAGTCTCTCTCAGGGTAGATCGTGAATTACATAAGGAGTTGTTGTCGCTCATGACTGCTGCCTGTTTGCATGCTACCCTCTTTACATGAAAAAAGCTATAGTAACTTTTAACATTACTCTCCAATATGGACATTTGAAATATGCTGTTCCCAATCTTGTATTTTGTCTTGTTACAATTATACTCGCGTGACATGAATAGCAGCAAAATATTATTAGAAGAAGATTATGAAAAAAATACAGTATTACTATTGATATCTGGCCATTTCTAGAACTATAAACAAAGGCCTCAATTGAATTTATATACCTCCAGCAATTTCGGTGTAGTGGAATAGAACATTAAATAGTAATATTTTCTCAATTTTGTTAGCTTTGGTTTTCTAATCTTCCTGTCCCTTTTTTTATCATAAAATTAACATTATCACAGTGTATCAGTATGATTCTGATGAAGTAGTGAATGTGATATAATATGTAAATACATAGTATATAGGTAGTATTGTTAAGACAAGTCCTCTTTACATACTTCTGTGTGTTTAAATATATGTATGTATTAGGCTACATAATTACATTGTATTTTTTTGTATTAAAACATAATTTTTTGTATTTCAGCGCATGCAAAGCTTAGGCTGTTTCGTGACCACATCTGAAAGTGTATTGTTTAAAATTCTCAAAGATAAGGCCAATCCTGAGTTTAAAATTATCTCAAAACTGAATAGAGAGCCCACTGTGGACACTTTGGGATTTGGTCCTATTGCAAAGCTATAGACCACTATCAAATTTATGGAAGTGTTCACAAGTCTCTCTGTGTGTATTAATTTTGTCTCAAAATTACTACAATATTCTCTTATCATTCAGGACTACAGTATAAGTCAAAATTCTCTGTAATGTTATCTGTCTATGTTCAAAACTTATTGGGAGATAGGTTAAAGAACTGGCTACCTATATGCTTGTTTTAAAAATTCATATTCATATCAGTAATGTCATTCTTTTTAAAATATCTTGGTGTCACCAATGTTATATCATAGCCAAAAAAATCACGTATTAGTCGCACATTATCAATTAATTACATGTTATACCCATTATGCTATTAGAAAATAGAAATAATCATCTAAATCTATGTTACTTTTGGTTTTCAGAGATTTCAAAACATCGGTTGTTTTGTGGGCACTTCAGAGAATGTTTTATTTAAACTTTTGAGAGATAAAAATCATCCTGTTTTTAAACAAATATCGAAGCTCAATACAACACCCACTCCTGATGAATTTGGCGCCAGTAGCGAGAAGTATAAGCTGCAATAAATTATGTATATTTTATGTATTATTTATCAAATACAATTCCCTATAATAGAAGCGTGTGAATAACATAATTATATAAATTTAAAGAACCTTTTGGTACAAGGTCATACCATTTTTTAAACATTCTTGTTATATTAATGACTATAAAGCTGTGTATATAAGTAAAAATACATAATAATTATCCAATATAATAATTGCATTGTATTGTGATATAATTATTACTGAACATGTATTTTTTATATATTCTGTATTGTGTATGTATAAATAAAACATCTTATTAATAATATGTGTAACTTTATTACATACATTATTTTAAATAATACACTTATAATTTATTGATTGAATATCGGGCTGCGGTTTTATTTCAACAATGACCACTTCAGTTGTTCCTTTGCGGACTGCAAAACCTGTAGACAAACAAGGATTTAAAAAAAAATTGATATTATGTACTTTTCTAACCAGCTGAAGAATACCACACATGTACGTACAATCACATCCAAGTACAACTTACTTAAACAATATAATGTTTAAATTGATGCATGTTTTATGTAAATAAGTAGAGATCTAACCTAACCTAACCCTCTCAATATGAGAGGAGACCCATATTCCAACAGTGGAATGACTATGGGTCGATTATTATTAAGTAGAGATAGCGAACAAGCATACAGTTAGATTCATAATTAATGATTATTGAAATTCATGGAAAAGGTTCTCCACGGTTTTATAACACCTGATAATACTAACCCTTATAGTAATAATAATCCTAACTAATAATACCTACTTTTGCTGTAAATCATTTATAGAATCTGAATCATTTAAAAAAAAATTCTGAGGTGTGTGAAGTTTGCTAACCGGCACTTGGCCAGCGTGGCAGACTATGGCCTTAACCCACTCAATATGAGAGGAGTCCCATATTCCAACAGTGGAATGACAAATGGGTCGATTATTATTATTATTGAATATCAGTCTGTTATTACTCGGAAGCTAAATTCCAAAATAATTATTTTTTTTAAACCATTTAGAACTAGACAGTGGATTTTTGGACACTATACTTTTATGTTAAGATAGAAGAGCATTTCTGCTGACCTCCCAACAGTCAACTCCAAATTAGCTTTAAGACATTAAATAGTGGAGTCGGGTAAGATTTGACTTTCCACCAAACTGAGGAAACACATTGGCGTCAGGAGAAGCTTATACCTTTCATTATATCGGTGAGAGACGGCAAACTACAATTTTTAAACACATTAACTTTTTAATTAAAATAATTGGATCCCTAATTATTAGACTTTTGGTCAAGACACTTCTAGCGTGGGCGCCTTATTTGTTATTAAGTATTACTAATATTTCAAATGTTTCATCATAAACAAAGAAATAATGTAGAAACCACTACATTAGTACGTATTCAATATTGTTATAACGTATCCAGACTGACCGTGAATGGAATATAAAAAAGGAATCAATATTACACTGTCGTCATACGTCCCCATAGCGGTTTATCAAATAAAATAATATTTTCCTTTTCCACTGAGTCATGGTTTTCTCCCTAATCAAGTTTACCTTTATTATTACTATTCGCTCGCTTAACAACATCGTCGCATCACGTGCGACGCGCTCACATCTCATGCTAATTAATTATGTATAAATCCTTGGTTTACCGAGCGCTTTTCGAAGCAAATCAAAGTACTTATTCCCATTGGAGGACTACTGCTTGCTCGCCACATACTTATCTCGCACAGTTCTAATGAAAACGCTCCATTAACATTATTAAAAACTAAACTTCTTTATTAGTATTATAATGTGCAAAGGCATAAAAATTAGAAATAAATGTAAAGTGAGTCTGATTAAAACAGTGATGGCTCGTAGTAGCGTTCGATTAGTCTAAAATATTAAAATCCCCTCAATGTCAGCAGAACCTAAGCGCCTCCCCCGGTGAAGGATAATTTATCATCAAATTATTATGTCCTTTTATCAGCATGAATCGCCCAGTAGTCATGA